>JAPMOB010250289.1:0-11343 GCA_029875015.1 Lepomis gibbosus | reverse complement strand
TATCGTGATCAAAACCATTGATCTGAAGCTCAATGCTGATGCTGTCATGTAAATAGTTTTCTAATTAGCAATAAATATAACAATTTCTGATCAAACCATATAATTGCATGCTTAAAATAACATACCAGTTAAAGACCCGCCCATTTCAAGACAACCCGAACCACTTCCGGGTTAGGCCCCGCCCAGTCTCAGTACAGATACAGTTACAGATAATTCTGTACTCGCTCATCCCTAGTGTAAGCTAATAGATTGATTTGTTCCTACAAGATAACCTTTATTATACATGTGAACCTAAATTGTCTTCTGCATTTTGAGGTCCTGGAACAAAATGGTGGCTGATCACCCCAAACACTGGGACCAGTTCCTACAGTTCACTATGTTTGCTCTCCGGACAAAAAACAGCTGACAATTAAGTGCAGTCCGTATTTTCTGATGTTTGGGAGGGAAGCGAGGTATCTCTGAGGTGCCAAATGAGTACAAGGTAAGAGTAGGCCTATTCATGTATGCAAATTAGCTAGTCATGTCCTACTTTTAACTGTGATTTGTGGCAGGTCACTGAGGACAAAGTCAGCAGCCTTCCGTTTAAGGAAGAGACCTGTGTAGACCTGCAGAAGTCACGGCCAATATTAAGAGAAGCCAGGATAAGGTCCGCAAAAGAAAGCAGGAGAGGGGCCATGAGGACTACTTCAAAGTGGGTGATCTGGTCCTCCCAGAAAAATGTCCGGCAGGAGCAGCGAAAAGGGCGCAAACTCGAGGCAGACATGCTCGGGCCGTTCAGGGGAAAAGTGCTGACCTCGTGTCAATCAAGGGGGGAAGAAAAAATTCAAGATAAACACTGACCACTTAACACATTATGTCCAGCCAGAGGAGGGGATCCCTGCCAAAATAATGAAAATGTTAGATTCTTCTCCTCTGGCTGGTCCATCACAACATCCACACATACACAGCACACACACATGCACACATTCCACAGTTGAAGAGACATCTACAAGTCAAAAGGCGGCAGCTTCAGTGAATGCAGACATGTGTAAGTAAACATGCACACCCTAAATTATGCAAATTATGCATAATTTATGGGTATGCATACCCATAAATTATGCATACAAGTAACTGACTGCCCTTGATGTTTTACAGTAATCAGACATTTGGGCAGGAGGCCGCAAGGAGAACATATGGTCCAAGGCTGAGCCATACAAAGTCTGTTCGGAAAATTTAATGGACCTGGCCCCAGAAAAGGAGTTGGAGACTGAAGTACTTATTTTTACCTTGCTGACTGATAATTCTTTGTGGAAAAAACAGTGGATAACAGCTGACTCATAGGTTGTTAATGCATACCTATTTATTGTGGGACAACGAACGGGCTTGGATAATTTATGACTATACTATGACTGAGGTCTGGAAGGGCTCCCAGAAATGTTATAGAAGGGTGAGTAGGATGTTTCATTGTTCCAAATTTTTTCTGATATTAAGATTTGTGTTTTTGGTTTTGTGTTTGTTGTTTTTTTTGTTCTTAGCTTGAACTTTTAAAGCGTGATGTGGCTGCTGGAGCTGTTTGCCACCAGGGACACAGGACTCTCACTGTAAGCAATCTTTAAATGTTAACAAATTCAGATCCAAACCACGACACCATCAGGTGTACAAGGCTTCTTCTTATATATTTGAATTGGGTCCATAGATCATGTATCTCAAGGAGAACCGGTCCTTGTTTGTGGACCCATTTGGGGCCACGGAAAAAAACTCCTTCACTGCAGGGATGTGACAAAAAAAATCATGTATTTATGCACTATGGATTGATAGTTTTCTTTGCGTGTTTACATAGGCTTACATGAGCTTGTACCTGTGAAGTCATTTTAACATTCAACTGAAGCCATTGGGAGGTGGACATGCTCCACAATTCACCTTCCAAAACAGAAGGACACAACATCATGTGGAGTGTTTGTGTGCAAGGTAACAATGTCAGTATCTCTGTGGCCATCAAGCATCACAATGTTGATCAGGATTGTTCTTAGCAGAGTTCTATTTTGTTTTTTTGTTTTTTAAGCTTGTGGAGCAGATCTTGCAGGAGGAACCTGTCCACTGTCCTGTGAACCACCAGGAAGGGGTGGCCAAATTAAGGCTATATAGCAGTATAGCAGTGTCCCTGCCGGACGGCACAGGCTTGCGGTACTCAATCTGGTCTATATATATTGTGTCTGTATAAACTTAGGACAACATTAATTCCTATATTCTATTTTACAGCTGATCTCTCCCAGATGAGTGGGTAATCTTAATTCAACTGCAGGCCCGGCGCTTGGCTGGAAGACTGGGATCCACCTTGGATGTGTTACCTCAACATCACTGGGTGAACTCACACTTTATTTACACTTTTATTTTTACATTTAAAATGTCTAGTTTCATTCACCTAACTTGCATGTCTTTGCACTTTCTGAGGACACTGGTGCAGCTGTTGGAATCCGACAACACAGACTCTCACACAGCTAAGATTTGAATCTACAATCTGACACATTGTTACACAATCTTAGGAATTAATGTAGTAGTCTTCTATATAATAGTGAGCTTTAATGTGCATCCATTTCTGGATGTGTCACGTAAATCTGACAATGTATGGCAGTTATCTAAGATCAGTTTTTCCTTTTCCTTTCAGATTGAGTGCACCACCTGCAGCCTCTGGTACACACACTGTGTGTGTTGGCAATCCCCCCACAGAGTGGGACTACATAAAGGCTGTACACTTGTACATAAATAAACTAATTACTTGCTAATCATGATTGTTGTCTGTCCTTCAGTCACAGCAATGTGTCACTAGCTACTAATGTGAGGCGACCTAGAGCTTGTATTGCATGATGAACCTGAATATTGTGCACCTTCTTGACATGGGGAAACTTGACATTATTGTTGTCACACCGTAGCTGGCAGGTTGCATGTTTTAAGGACTTGATTTTGGTGGGTCTAAATGATAACAGGATATAAACGATGTGAAACATGACCAATGGAAGATAGCCTGTTCTGTAGCCTAAGGTATCACAAGTTTGTTGGGGTGTACTTCATTGCTTAAATAGGAGTGGGGGGTTGGGGGTCCACCCCCAGGAAATGTTGACCTAACCCTTATTGTGCAAATAAACCATTCTCTAAGCATTTTCATTTGTTTAACATTTCTTGTTGCAAGCTTTCTAAACATCTTAACTAGGGATGAACGAGTACAGCATTATCTGTATCTGTACCTGTACTAGGACTGGGTGGGGCCTAACCCGGAAGTGGGCTAGATTTAACACGGAAGTGGTTCGGGTTGTCTTGAAATGGGCGGGGCTTTAACCTATGTTGTTTTAAGCATGCGATTATATGGGTTGATCAGAAATTATTATATTTATTACTGATTAGAAAAATTTTTCCATGACAGCATCAACATTGAGCTTCAGATCAATGGATTTGATCATGATAAACAAACTATGGCGATCCTACAGAGACTGATTAAAAGCCTCAGGCTAATGTTGCCTGGGGCAATGTGTTCAGTCCCACATTTTGCGATGTGGGTGCAAAAGGTGGGACGGTGAGTTTTCAGCAGCCTAAATGTGACTTTGAGCACATTTTATGGCATGAAGGGATTTTTCCGTTCCATTGCTTTATGAAGTTAATTTAGAACAATGCGTGGAACACTATGAGTGTGTGAAATAAATTAATCTCATTTTTTGAAGTGGCGACAAGTTTTTTTTAAAGTGAGGGAGAACAGCCGAGTCTTTTAATGTGGAAACGCCGACACACAGCCGAGCTGAAAGAATAAGGCTGATATTTTCTGCAACTCATAACACTTTTTATCAACGCATTATTATAGACTACGCGTGTTCATTTAGACATTCACACTGTCTGCGATTTTCTGTCTCCCTGCATGTGTCAGTTTCAGCCGTGCTACTGTCGTATTCCTGTAGTGTTACAGTTTAATCCTCGATCGTAGAGGCCTGTAGAGGCTGTGAGCTTCACAGCAGCCTCTGCCAGACCTCACCAAAACCCTGATGCTAATTATTATAAATAAGCTAAAGAGTTTGTTATTTTGCAGTGTACTCTTAGTTTGCCACAAATGTAAAATCTAACTGAGACAGTCTATGCATCTGCAGAGCAAACAGGAGAGATGTTTGTTGGGCTTTTGTAAATAACTTCAGAGTACGGTCTAGACCTGCTCGTCATGAAAAGCGCTGTGAGATAGTTGTTATGATTTGGCGCTATATAAATAAAATTGAATTGAATGTTCATTCCCACAACATTTCACTGTTTATCATGTAAAACATGGTTTAATTTATTGGCATTTCAGATTTATTTCTTACTGTTGCTGTATACTTTATCCTCTATATTATATATTCCAATATATTGTTCTCTATTATGATTCTGTTTACACTGTTTAAATTTTGATTCTGCACTATTGTTGACACATGACACAGCTCTCTTTCGACGATTCTGTTCAGAGCGATATTTTAAAATATTTTGACAGCATATTACCAAAAAATATTGGTTTGACAGTGGTACAGTTAATTTTGGTTACATGATTCTGTAGTTTTAATGTAGCATTTCCTGTAATTTTAATGTATTATTTTGTCTGTTTTTGTCCTTAAGCCCAAAGCAACAACTTGTTACATTTGACAGTGCACTCTCAAGCAGCAACTACAACAAGCTCTGTCACAAGCAAAGCCATCTGGCTGTTCAGGGAAAAAAAATAAAAAATTGTGTAGCGCTTTGCACGTCATATGTTGTAAGAGGTTTATCATTATCACAGAATATACATACTATTCCAAATTAAAATGAAGCAGAATATATTTCGAATTGTGAAGTTATGTGTTGCGCCGCATATAATGTAATGCATACAAAAGTTGATAGGACAATCTGATGTTATATCTATTGCAGTGATGTGAATATAGCCCAAGAAATGCTGCTTCTCCATTATCCCTGGCATTAAAGTAACTAAGTCTGATGCATTAATAGATTTCTTCGTATTTTACAGCCTCCACTGCAAATGTTCTCCTGCTACAGTGTTTGACTGTACGGCCAATGTAATGTACCTCTTATTCTTAGTTTTAAGTTGATTTTTATGCTGATATAAAAATCTAGTTCAGATGAGGTTTGATTTATTTCTGTCTGTATTTTCCAGATTTAAAAAAAGATGAAATGTAAAACGTGTCCTGTGCATTTCGCTTGTTTTCATTCAGAGAGGCAATATTTTGAACATCTTGGAAGCCATTTGAGGAGATTTGAAGTTGTTGCATGTGTATTCAAAAACTGCACCTTCAGCTCAAGCGTATTCAACATTTGCTCGCACAGACAAAGGAAATTTAATTGTTTAACACAACAGGGAGAATAAAAAAGGTTTTTGTGTCAGAGTCTGTGAGAGTCAGGGAGAGAAATGGAGAGAGGAGACTTTGAAGTTGATGAACCTAATGCCCTCAGAGGACCAACCAATGCACATCCAGGATATGATAGTTTTGTATGAATTTTGATGTTGCTTCTATGTACAGTATGTCTAGATTAGTGTATTCATATAGTACTTCCTACACAAGTATTTTTCTGTCCGTTTGTCAGCCACACGTTGAAGTGAGACGGGAGGCCATTATTCTCACCCTGCAGGAATTCCTGCGGAAGGCTTAAGGGGAACTCATCAAGGACTACAAGGTAAATTCAAACATTTTCAGATCACAAAGTTCACTTGAGTACATTTTATTGAATTCTTTTTCACTTCCCCTTTAAATACAACTTGCTTGAACCATCAAATAAAAGTCAGAAAATTCCAATCAATGAGGGCTAGCTGAAATGTCATTTCTGGAGCTTCGGCAGTAATAATCCCGTTGGGATAAAGGTAAGGTAGGGAGGCAACAGATTAGGAGCAACAACGATCAAATGGAGACTGTGTGGCGAACCGGGGTTGATATACAGGCAGAGATAAGGTTGATTGCTGGCAGGTGTGGCAGGCAGAGGAGGTGGCTGACGAGGTGCAGGTGCAGACTGTCAGCTGGGCTCAGGAGCAGAGAGAGAGGGGGAGAGCACACACAGGGGGGAAAAGAGGAGACACAAACAGACCGGCCAAAAGACGAGGGGAAAACAGAGTCACAAGCAAAGAGGCGACATAAACAGGACACTCACCGTCAGCCGGGCTGCCACCACAACACTTTCACTACATGAATAGAATCAGCAGGAAAATCTGATAAAAAATGCTGTAAAGGTTTATCAACTTTGCCCCAAAATAATGTTTAAGAGTTTTTCCCGACAGGTTATACTTCCACTACGCATGCGTCACCACTTCCGATACTACTACTTCTCAAACCACTGAGAAACCTTTTGTTAGAATTTTTTTGGGGTCAAGCCATATTTGCAGCTGACTACATGGAGACATTTTATTGATTATTGATGTATTTTTGGCATTTGAAGCTAACATACCGCTCACTGCAGTTGAGTGGAAAAAACATCTCAAAACTTCACCAATCCTTCCATTGACAAAGGAGTGAGTAAATAACTAAATTAATCTTAGGATGAACTATACCTTGTTTGTTTTGGCATGCAAATTTGATGGAATATTTTTTCACTTAAGAAAAATAAATGGGTTGTTAAATGAAACAGTTGCCTTATTTTTTTGTTCATTTTAATAAACAAAAACATTAAGGACAAATTGCAACTGCAAGTAAAGTTTACTTGATGATTGCCCTTGTGGAATTTACTTACAATTTGTAAGTGCAAAAACTTTCCTAGGTTTTCCCAAGTAAATAATACTCGATTTTTTTTTTCAGTTTGGGAGTAATGTTGCTCATCCTAGTACTGTGCCAGACAGTCAAGAACAAAATACCAGTGGTGATATGCCACCATGGGAGTCAGGTAACATACAATGACTAAAGGATCTGATAGTGATATGATGAAATGAAATGTCATTTCACAATACTTCAATGTTCCCCTGGAACATTCAGTAGCTGTAGACACAGAAAACATGAATGTTCCAGTGGCAACATGGGAAAAATGATTTTTGAGAATACTGCCAACACTGATACAACCACTTACAAATTAGCTGAGGACTTAAAGGCATGGATCAGCCAGTATGCATGCAACACAATGCATTAAGCACAATGCTGCAGACTCACTGCTGAAAATTCTTTGGGATGAAAGACATAAACACCTGCCATCCACTGCTAAAACATTATTAAAAACGCATCATGTTGAAAGCCAAATGGTGTCTGGAGTGGACTGTGTTAAATTTGGAGTGACAGAATAATTAATCATGTACCTGAATCGGTATCCCTACAGTTATGTTAGAAACACCAGAGATTTCCCTGTCTAGATGGAATCCCCCTCTTTAAGAGCTCTGGTAAATCCTTCTGGCCTGTACTCTGCACAGTAAATCTAAAACCAGAAAACACATTTCCTTTGAACATAGCCCTTACTGAGGCCAAGCCCAAATCACTGGACTTCATTAAAGTAATAGGAGATGAACCGAACGGCTTGAAACAATACTTTTTGACTCAGATGTATTACATGTGATGAACAAGCAAAAGCCATGCTCAAGTGTATCAAACAATTCTCCGGTTACTATGGCTGTGACTAATGCACCCAAAAAGGCAATTGGGAGGGGTGCGTGACCTCACTTTGAGGGAAACATACACGGGAAAGGTTGTTCTGTGAGGAATTTTGCCAGAAAACCTGAATAGTCATTTCATGGCCTTTAGTGTGGCAATGTGTATACTAGTGTCTCCACATTTAACACAAGCCTACAATATTGTATGCCCATGAACTCCTTACATATTGTTGTTGAGCAAGACCGACACATTTATGGCGAATAATTTCTAGTGTACAATGTTCACTCACTGCTTCACCTCACTGCTGATGCCACTACATATGAATCATTAGCAAAATTCAGTGCATTCCTGTTGGAGAGCTAACTGCACCAGCAGAAAAAAAATGGTTAGATCAGGAAACCATGTTCTAATCCAAGTAGCAAAACAGCTCCATGAACATTTACAGATTCAAAGTGAAACAAGTGAAGAGAGACCAATATCAATGAAACATCCTAATGTTTACATTGTTAGCCCAACATCCTGCTGTGAAGTTCTAGAGATGACCGACTCAGGAAAGCTGAGTTAAGCTTATGTACAAGACTCTTATGTAGAGTCTTGTCGCTCTTGACAAGCCATGTGATTCAAGGATGTGATGGAGATTCTGTACAAGACAAACTTACAAGGAAGGGCAATGATCCTTGAGGACAGGAAGGGCCACCAAGTCGTCCTCTCTCTCCTCCATGTTGAGTTGATGTTAATCCATCTTGATTAACATACAGAATGAAATATGTACATAGTATTTTTCCAATCATTGCTTCAATGTCTTTACTAATTTCTCAAATGTCTTACATGATGATGTGTGCTCTTAGTCCTCTTATCTTCTTCAGTTTGTATATATGGGGTAAGGGCACACACACACACACACACACACACACACACACACTCTATATGCCCATAATTTGTAAAAACTTAATGTAGGTTCTGATTTGCTACTGGCAAAGGTCTCTCAAAGGCCAGAAGGAGCACTGGAATCGATGTAAAATAAGAATAATCTCTGAAACTGGTGAGTCAATCGAATTAACTTCTGCTGCTCCCACCGAAGTTCGGACCCAGCCACGTGGGTCCGTTACACCAGCAGTGATCCAGAGGACATCAAACCGATGAACCAAGCCAGGCTAGCGGCCTATCACTGCAAGTTTCTTCAACCACAAGCCGCCTAGGATGGACCTCCATGACAAACCTGCTAGTAAATAGCCGGTCCTGGCGTACCAAGCTGCTTTAAATGGACCCCTGGACCAGACGCCAACTAGTCACGGAGCCGCCTGAACACCATCTGGCTGAGAAACCAACAAGCAGTAAGACAAAGCAAGCTACATTCCGTGGTTTAGTTTATGTCCATTATTAGCTTTAATCCTTAGCCTTTTTCTTTAATCCTTTAGCATAACTTGCGTTCATTCATTCCCTTGTTCTCTTAGTCAAATCCTTTCACAAGTCCACATTCAACTCTATCCTCATTGATTGCATTCTGTTTGTTTAATCATTATTGTTGTTTTATTTCTTTGATATATTTAACCTCACTGTGTATTCACTTTAGTTAGTAAATAAACTTCACCTAAATCACATGAACTGTGTGTGTGTACTGTTTAACTCCAAGTCACTGGACGAAGGATTCACGACTTTGATAAATTTATATAAGCAATTACTAACTGATCACTAGGAATAATTTTGTAATTATTAAAACCTAGTCCATTCAATTATGAATTGTTTTTATATTATTATTTTATTGTATTTACCTTGTTTCTTGCACATTACAACACCCTTACACACACATACATACATCCTGCGCCGGCACTACTGAAAGCACTGATTTTCATGAATCCCCAACCAGGGATGGATTAAATGCTCCGCCGGAGGTTTGAGTTGAAGATCTCACGGACAGGGGCCTCCTCCAGATGTTCCCAGTTTACCCGTACTACCCGTTTGGGCTTACCAGGTCTGTCCAGAGTCTTCCCCCAGTTTCCGAAACATGCAGCCTCAAATCAGATGAAACGATTACAAAATCGGTCATCGATCTTCAGCCTAGGGTGCTCTGGTACCATGTACACTTATGAGCATCCTTATGCTCGAACATGGTGTTCGTTATAGACAATCCATGACTAGCACAGAAGTCCAACAAAAAACGGCCACTCGGGTTCAGATCAGGGGGGCCGTTCCTCCCGATCACACCCTTCCAGGTATCTCCATCATTGCCCACATGCACATTGAAATCTCCCAGCAGAACTATGGAGTCCCCTACTGGAGCCCCATACAGAACTCCATTCAGGGTCATTTGGTTCATTTGCACAAACAACAGTCAGAGTTGTCATTGCATTATTTTTAAAAAAGGTAGCACATATACATTACATATACACAAAGCGATCCCAGTCCCGGCTGTTCTCATCTGTGACACCACGATGGTGGAACGAGCTACCACACGCCATAAGAGCAGGGGCGTCCCTCTGTGACTTCAAGAAGCTCTTGAATCACCAGGGCCCAGTTTTTGAAAAACTGGGCCCTGGTGATCAACAGAAATCCAAATCCACAGAAACAGGGTGAAAAGGGCAGGCAAACAGAACATTACAAGACAGAGCATCTATACGCGACAATGACAAAACAGATGAACTGAAGAGAAACACCAAACATATAGTGGTGGCAGGGCGGGAGCAACACAGGTGACAGACATGAGACTAACGAGACACAGGCAGGCAAGGAGAGAGCAGGGGAAAACAGAGAGACAGCCAGGCAGAGGGATACTGGAGGAACAGTCAGAACACAGGTTACACATCAGAGGAATATAAATAAATGCACACAGACGGATAACCAAAGAACTACTCTAAGACAGATAGTTAACAGATCAAAATAAACACTGAAGTACACGGTCCAGGAGTAAATACTAATACATTAACAACGGACTGGGAACTAAGACATGGACCCAAAACACAGACTAAATAACAGATACCTAACAGATAGATGAATAAACTCAAAACTAAATGGAACAGAAGACAGGACTAACATGGAGATACAAAACCAAAACCTCAGAATTAAAACCCAAAAACACAGCACTCAGGACAGGAACGAGACAAATTTTCTTAATTTTGTGATTGTGATTTTGTTTTTTCACCAAATTTGAATAATTTAGATCTGAATTTGAATTGCTCAACCTGAATAACTATTGAAAAACTAAATAGTATAATTTGAAATGGAATTTATTAGCATGAAACTGAATTCCAATAAACTTGAAACTGAATTTAATATGAAAATGAATTCCGTTGTAGATTAAACTGTGTTTAGCATCACTAAAAATACAACTCTTAACTATTTTTACTTTCAGTTCTCTAATTTCAAATTTGCTTTTTTCATTTTAATTTAAATTCATTTAACTTAGTTCCGTTTCAAGTTCAAACACACTCGAAGATCCTTCAGAAAGAGCAATCAAGTGCAGAGCAAGCCTGGATTCTTTTTAACACACAGCAGGTAAGAACTCCACTGCAAAAAGAAGTCCAGGCTTGTATATTGTGTTCAGCGTGGGACTCTTATCAGAGATGTAACATTTGGGGCAGATGTGAGCATGTACACTGATGTTACAACTAGGGATGAGCCGGATACTCGGCTGAAACGAGTATCCGGTACGGATAACGCATTTTTGCCGAGTACGAGTATCAAAAAAAAATCGTTATTGCGCAGCTGACTGTGCGCCCTCTCGCTCTCTCTCTCTGCCGGTCATCGGAGATTTTTTTTTAAACTGTCAGCTGCTCTAACCAGTTTTTTTTTTACTTCCCGCAGGCAC
>JAPMOB010250288.1:0-73559 GCA_029875015.1 Lepomis gibbosus | reverse complement strand
ACACGTGCTGCAGCATTCTGGATCAGCTGAAGAGTCTTAATGGACTTTTTCGAAGAGCCTGATAATAGGGAATTGCAGTAGCAGGAGTCTCTAAAATCGTCTCTAAAGTCTCTAAAATCGTTTGTCAGACAACCTCTTCCTCATCGGAGTCGGCACAAGACTGCACAGGCTAAAGAGCCCAAAGGGTATCGCTGTCCTTTTGCGAAACTAATACAATGCCTCCACCCCTCAAAAGACATCTTTAGCAAGTCTGCCATTTCTGCATCCTCATGAACTGGTGCTAAAGTCAAAAGTGAGGTTGGAAAAGTGTTATGCAAACACGCACGAAAAGGGACGTTTGATTTATTTTTCTCTCCTCCCGTTATGAGGATAGTTGAAGAACCAGTACACAAGTAACGTGATGATTTTATTAGTAACTGTAATGTGATTACTGATAATCTGATTACAGTAACGCATTACTTTGTAACACGTTAGTTACACGTAACTTTGTACTTTGTTACTTTGTAACGCGTTACCCTCAACGCTGATGCATAGAAAAAGAAGACACACAGATCTAAATTGAGTTTTCTGCACCTTTTTTTTTATTTTATTTTATTAGACAATACAGGAACCAGCTCGTGGAGCCACAGCACCAACTGAGAACACAAAATCCAAAACCACTGGGCTGTCGTGTAATTGATTGAGTAGCCTTTATTATCCAGGCGTAATCAACCTTTTACAGGCTCTGACTGACCTTTCCAATAGTCAGAAATGTGTCAGATGCATGTCTTCCACCACTTACTGCTAAATGAGTGCTTCTTGTTCTGTGGAGTCATGGCTTGCCTTAGTAAAGTACAGTAGGAAGATATTTCAAGGATTTTGTTGACTTCCCAAAGGGGTTTCCCGCAGACAGCCAGCTACTTCACATCACAAGTACAAACCCCTCTAAGCCGACTGGCAGGGGAGTGTGAGCAGAACGTGGCCTCCTTCCCAGCCTCATCTGTGAGTAAAGTGTTGTGTTCAAGACAGCCACAAACCGGAGTGCATTCTACATTGAAAGGGATTTGGTTGCAAGTCTCTGGTTGCAGTTTGAATCAATTTAGTGTCTTGCTGCACTGGTGGAATCAAACATGTGACTGCGTGACAACAGAGTGACACGGGCTTGTACCCGCCCTGCTGTTTTCTGCTCAACTTTTCTCCACTAAGTCTAGAGAATCGGATATCCTGACAGTTTCCTTTTAACGTCAGTAAAGCGTATGTTTTGGTGACAGCGGGCCTCTGGATGCAGGCTGCGACAGCAGCAGATGTAAATGTTGGCCAGGAGAGTGTGCAGCTCATCTCTGGCAGGAGCCACTTACCTCGGCGTCAGGAGAAATGTTTTCAGCACCGTTCCATGTGGATCTGAGAGAGTGGATGTTCTCCTTCCAGCGCGCTTTGACAGAAGCTCATTTCATGGATTACTGCCCCCTCTCCAGCTGAGGACTACAGATCCTTAGCTCTGCTACAGCCGCGGGGCATCAGCCGCTGCAATCAACCTGCAGCTCCCGAAATAACTCTCCAGTTAAAATCAAAGTGTTGCCCCTCATGTGGCATTTAGGTTGCATGAAAGAGTCCAAGTTGTAAAATCATTAAGGGTCAAATGGTAATGGATGATATGTCCCTTTTATTGTCTCGCAGCACACTGAAAACCAATTGCAAAAGGCATTGGTAATTGGTCTGTTTTGTGTAATATACACAAAACACCTCATATACAAATTCACTGAATTATTTTAGGTTGCATATATGATTTTATAGTATTGTATTTAATGCATCAACTTTAATTGCAGGACATTTACAGGGTTGGGTATCAACACTAGTGCTGAAACCACTGAGGTTCAGTGCAAAAACAAGAATTCAGCCTCAGCTTGTATTCATATTTCAATTTCATGTTGAAATATAGAAAAATATTATCTTACTTTCATCGCACAATTATTAAATGACCATGTTAGAAATTGTATCTGAAAAGGTGCGGAGAGGAGGAGAGAGAGAGAGAGGGAGATGCTGTCGTTGATTATTGATTGCATGTATGCTATTATTTGGGATCATATCCGTACAAGTTGTCATTTTCCCAGCTGCAATCTGGCTTCCATTGTATTCAGTATCAGTATTGTTACTGAATTACATGACTTCATGGACATGGATTTATATCATCACTGAGTAGCATGCAATAACATCATCACTGGCGACGTGTTTCTGCATGTTCTGTACAAGTACAACTACTAACAAAAGTGCTCTCCTCGTCTTGATAATCCTGTGTTAGCCGAATATGGTGGAGTTGTGTACTTTGCTGATGTGGTTCTGAGCAGGAATTCGATAGTAGAGGTTAAGAGCACAGGACTGAACTAAATTAACAATCCCCCGGGGGCGCGGGGCTCGCCGCAGTGAGACCACAGCCAGGCCAAATCAATGCTCTGTTAGAGAAATCCATCACTGCTGCTTTGTGTTACTTATTTTCACAGAACATATTCTTGATGTATGTCTCACTCAGATCAAACGTGATCCAGGTGCAACCGCGCTTTTTCAAACCGGATCAAACATGCGTTCTGTGCTACCCCTCAGTGTCTCTGCTATATGTTCAGGGCACGCTGAATAGCAAAGCAGCTGGACTGTCTTGTGATCTTGCTAATTTCAAGGCAACCTGACATGGGCAGCTGGACTATTTACCACATTCTCGCACGATAATGCACCTCTGAGATGGAAAACGCAGAGAAGGAGAGTGAAATTGCAATAAACAGAGTGGGAGGTGTGTTTTGTTTGTATAGAAGCTCCAAATAGAAGAAGAAAATAAACAAATGCGATTTAAAACCATTTATTAACTGAATTTAAGCAGTTAGTGTGATACATACCATTACTGTGAAAATAAAAATTGCATATACAGTAAAACCACTGCTAGCTCAAAACTCCATCTCCTCCTGTTTTCCTGATAAGTTCAGGATAATGTAGATTAATTACACCAATAACATCAGTGTTGTCACACTCACTCTGCTGCTCTCATCTTCTACTCGAATACTGTTGTCATTCACAGATAATTACTATTTTATAAACTGGTTGCACTGTAGTAGTAGTTTAAGTTGTAGTACCTTCCGTATTGTCTTTTTTTAAAATTCTTTAACTCAGGAGTTTTTTAGTGACTGGCCTTTTTATTTATGTGTGCTGTATTGAAATGTTTTTATTTGAATGTATGGTATTTTATATTATGTCAAAGCACGTATCTGGTGTGTGTGTATCTGGTGTGTTTAGCTGTGTGTGTGTGTCAGAGTTGCTAACCTTATTCAGAAACGTCTGCATGCTGAGTTGGCCTAATTTCTTGCACGTTGTAGGGAAATAGTTTGATAGGATGTGACACTTGATAATAGATAATATGGCCATGTAGGGTGTAACTGCAGCCCAGGGGCATGTGGCGGTCCACAGCGGCCAGACTACCACCCTATTAGCTTCCTGTGGAGGAGCTGTCAAATTTTGCCCCAAAATTATGCCACGGACGCGCGTAGTTTTTTTTCAGGCCACCTTTTAGGATTTTGGTCTCATTAAAGTTGGTCTTATTCTCTGGTGGTGTTGTTTTATTTCTAGAAGGTGTGGAAGGATGGCTGTTGAATTTAGGCCACACGATGAATCCTCCCGTCTAAACAGAGCTCCTGGTTTCATTGATTTTTCCTTGTTATAGTCTACAGTGTGAAGTAGAGATCTTGTTAAAGGGCTTTTCTTCACTCCTATTTTCTTCCTCCCACGAGACAAGCAAACCTCTGTCGGCAGTGACAGGCATGTCTGATGCTTTTGCTTTGCATTGCTGTGTGTTCATGTGAGTGTATCAGTAAATAACTGTGTTTTGCATTAGAGCCCAGATGGATTTTGTGGAAATACGTACGCACACATGCTCTGTCTCTTCATTGAAACCATGTCCTGTATGCACATTTTTGCCTGTCACAGTTGTAGTGCACACTCCAGCAGTTTTCCTCCCGACATATTTCCAACCTTTTTTCTTCTGTCTGGCTTGTTTTCTCGTCTCCAGTGGAGAAATGTATGAGCGCCATGCAGATGGGGACCCAGATGGTGAAGCTCCGCGGCGGCTCCAAGGGACTGGTGCGGTTCTTCTATCTGGACGAACACAAGTCCTGCATCCGCTGGAGGCCCTCGCGCAAGAATGAAAAGGCCAAGAGTGAGTGTCTTCTTCCTTTCTTTCCTGCAGTCATAAAGGAACAGCATTTCACATGCCTAGCGTAATGTATTCATTGTTCAAACTTAAGGAAAGCTATTTGTGCCGTGTTGTATGTGACAGAATCCCCTCTGAATCTCAATATGTCATCCTCCCAACAGACTCAGCCTAGCAGCTTTTTGACAATTCAGTCCGTCAGAACGATGACGGCGACAGGTTTTGTGTGATTAGTGCTGTCCACTACACTAGTGCATAAGTATTGGGAGTGTTTATGACTCTGAACCCCAGGGCAGTAGACGTGATATGACACAAAGTATAAGAATAGAGTTGCTACAACCACATTTTTCAAGTAATCAATTAACCACATTTCTGTCAAAAATCGTCTCATTTCACTTTCAGTGCGGACTCTGAACACAAGTGACATGTATAGTGCACAACTTAAAACAAGACTGTAACTCTTAAAAGGAGAAATAATAATCTACTTCATGCAAATTAAACGTTGAATTCATAAAGAATAAAACACAGCTCGCTCACTTTGTTACACTTCTACAGCCTTACTCTGTCCAGAGTTATCAGTATCAAGTGGTTAATGTTAGCTGATGTTAGCAACCATTATCTGCAAACTTCAGCAGTTTTAGCATTTCACAAATAATATTTTTATTTATTTACAAAAGTAAACCAATAAAGGGTATAATTTAGCGTTGTGGTAAATGGGAACAGCTGTACACGTGCATTTGCTATGATTACATTAAAAACTAACAAGTCGGCAACTTTGATAAAGTCAAACAACAAGCAAGTGCAATTAAACGAGACACAGTAATTTTCTGAAGAGAAAGAAGTCCAGCTTGCTGTCTGTTCTGCAGCCTTTTATTTCATGAAGTGCTCCCCAACAACCGGCTTCCTCTTGCTTGGTTGCTCTCTTTTTCTCTTCCTCCATCAGCGTCCTCTTCGGCCTCTTCACCTCTGCTGCTAGCTAAGGTTACGTCCATAGGGGCTGCTGAGCCCGGTTATGTTGCCCACTTGCCCGGCGCAGCTCTCACCCCGGCAGTAGCATGATGTTACTTGAAAGACTGGTTGCTGTGACTGATATCGTCGGGCTGTAGGTCTAAAGCTAGGTCTAAAGGTTGTACTTTAAGATATGACAGTAAGCCTACTCACAGCTTTGACTTCTGTTTTTATATTTTTTATTTGCTTCTAAGTCCATTTGACATAGCCATTTACAAGAAATAGTTTTATTTTTATTTTTATCTTTGACATTAAAATTTTCCCCACTATTTGAGAACTTTTTGTGGCATGAATGGATTTCTCATTTTGTTATTTTATGGAGTTAATTTAAAACAATGTTTGGAACATTTTGATTGCGTTACATAAATTAAACAGACTTTTGAAGTGACAAGTTCTTGAAAGTGAGCTTGAAAGACCAATTATTTGAGCTGCTTTGGGAAACCCTGGGTTGACTTACCAGAGTTGTGGTGCCGCTTGGCATGATCGTGGTTGTTTAGGTTGGTGAAGCCAGATAACAGTAAGATATCCTGGGACTTGGTCCACCTAATCCATCCGTGTTCATGTGAAAGAGGTGGATTCTTAGTAACGTCATCAGAACCATAAGAGGAGTGCTGAAAGGTGCCCTGTGGAGTTGTGCCCTGCAGGAGTGTCACACGTGTGTGTGTGTCCTTGTGTGGGATAAATAAAACAGGGACCAACTCCATAGAAACAACTCCTTAGTATAGAGGTCAAAAACTCGATCCATATGAGCGATAGCCCCTGGGAAATGTAATTAATGATGCAGCAAAAACAGATTTATGTTACAATGTGCTCAAAGAATTAAAAGAACCTTTAATATGCATCAAAGTAAGGCTAAGGATGGGAATAGGTGTCTTTTTTAACTACATTTGAATTTTAAACACAGTAGGATAGAGTGGTTGTTTTTGAGGCTGAACGATTATGAATATGTGACACATAGAAAAAGTTAAAAGTAGTAAGCAGTCAATGCCTGATGAGGTCTATATAAAATACTTTTTTAATTTCCAGTTATTATCACATAGTCCCCTCGTGTTATTCTGAGCCGCAGAGACTTTTGAATTAAAAATGTATTTTATATTTGCTTCTGTTTAACCCTGAAATGGACACCTAAAGCATCTAAGCTGCTCCAGAGCAGCTTAGCCGAGCAGCGTGGGTGACAGTGGTGATCTGCCCCTGTTAAAAGTGACTCAGCCTAAAGTAAAAGAAAAGGGCTGAATCATGAAATGCAGTTGCATCTGTGCACCAGGGCTCATTGAACGGGTTGGTGAGTGTGAAAATTATGTGGATGAAATATTTCGGCCTCATGACTCTACACTGACACACTTTGCTGGTTTCCTTCATATATAGTATATGTGTAACTTATTTCATTATTTATTTATTCTGTATGCTCCAGTGCCCATCTCCCAGCTGGCCTGTGTATCTGTTTAAGTTTGTCAGGCTTTTCTTTTTGCTGGATTGAATTCTTGCTTCTGTACATTCCCTCAGGGCTGAAAGTGTTTTTGTTATTTAGAAGTGGACATTTAATTTCGCTGCACAGTATCTGCAACAAGCAAACAAAAGCCTTCCCTACAGTGTTTCAGGAAAAGAAGGCAGAGGGACCTCTGAGCAGCAACTCCCAGTCTCGCTGGGTGTCGCATGGGGGCTTAGGGGCTCAGCTTCCTGTTGCTCTCCCTCCTCTGTAGCCCTGGATTTAATAAGCGCCTTAAATAGACTTAATTATTTATCAGCTTTAATCTGCCCAAACAGTGTCTTAAACACACTTGCAGCTAAATGAAAATGATGCGCACACACACACTTCACTGGCAGATCAGAACAAGCTGAGCTTTGTTTTTTGTTTAAAGACTAAATCAAGGAATTTATCCTAAATCTTAAACCTTTTACGGTTGGATGAGTAAAACAGGTGCTTTAAGCCACTTTCAGATGGGGGGGCATCCTGACAGAGCATGACTTCCTCTCTCTTAATCCAGCCTCCACACACATGTACTGAATATTTTTTAGAAATCCAAGTAGCGATGATCCGCTGTCTTCTCATAGCTCTGTGCCTGTAGAGTAGATGAAAGCATGCTCCCGGCTTATAGTCAGAGCCCAGCTGACACCACCTCGCCCTGTGTGAGTCCCTGCATCCCTCGTTTGATACCTTGACAGCTCTCATTCGCTAGAGGAGGATACAAGGATCTAGCCTCTGAAGGCTTTTCTGGCAGCCGATGCCCTGGCACTCTGTGCGGTGCTTTTTGCCACCAGCCTCTGGAAGCTTTTCGCAGAGCGCCCACTGTGACGGACTCGTAGACAGGAAGCTCTGCAGGCCGCTAGTCTGCACACACACTGACCAGGTGTCCTGCAGATTTACCCTCTCCGACCCAACAACCTAAACAGAAATTTAGATTTTGAGCTGCCTGCAGAGCCCAGAGGCTACTGAGAGATAGCACCCAGCCAGCCACATCCCGTTCACCTGCTGCCGTCTAGTCAGAGATTCAGAAGGATCTGCTGTCGTGCCAGCAGACTGCACAGTAGCTTCTTCCCCCAGGCTGTGACTTCAAAATTCATCCTCAGTTCGGCACCACAAATAAGGACTTCAGCTGACTTTTGGTTGTACAACCATGTGCTTGAGAGCCAGAGTCAATGTACATTTTTATATTTCATTAACTTTGTTCTTCTTATTGTAATCCATTTTTTGGTTAATGAAAACTAAAGCTTTTAGTTTTAAATAAAGTTTCTAGTGTTGCTCATAGATAAATTAGTTGACAAAAACAAATGTGAACAAATTAGTTTGTTTTTTTTTGTCAAACTTGGTCAAACTGCTTCCACCTGACTGGTTTTAGTCTAAAACAAGTGTGTGTGTGTGTGTGTGTGTGTGTGTGTGTGTGTGTGTGTGTCAGCAGATTTATGAGATGAACAGTGGTCAGAGTGGTTTGGTTATGATCAGCTTAATCATCATGCTTGGAAGTGACACCAAATCAAAATAATTTGTATTTGAGATAAATTACTTAGTTATATTCCACCACTTTATGGCGTTGCAGTCTGCTTATTAGATTCTGTTTTTACAAATCTATGCAAAGGTCAGAAGGTGAAACAAAGCACCAACAGGAATCAGCCTCTGAGGACTGACCAACTGACACCATGACCCTCAAAACTTGCTGTCATCAGATATTCCAGACCGTTGCAGTAGTGATTCTCCTTATGCACCTGATAACTGCTGTACACTCCTGCATAATTTATAAATGTGCTGCTGCCAGGAAAAGCACATATAGGATCTCCAGCTGCAGGGTTTGTGGAGACTGACAGCCACATGGGAGCACACAGCGCAGCAGCAGCATGTTCAGTGTCATGTTGATGGATCCTTGATATCCATAGTATATACGGAGTATGTGCATACAGCCGCCACAAAACCAAATGCTTGGTGTGTGGGGTCACTGCATTATGAATGAGTGTGTATGTAAATAATGTTGCATCCATATTGTATGACTGAAAGATAGAGATGTAGAATGTGTGTTATGGGGATCTCCTCAGGATATTGATTGTTTTTGGGGACCAGACAGGCTCTAGAAGAACCAGAAGTAAAACGCTAACATCTCGTTACCATCTCATAAATGCTGGAGCTTGATAAACAGAGCTCTCTGGATACTGCTCATTGAGCATTTTAATCCTCCGTATCTTAAAGCCTGAAATCAGACTGAGGTTTTTGTCCATTAAACTCTCCCTCTGCCCACAGCAATTCATTTAGACCAGAGGGTAAAATTCTCTAAAGCAATAAAAGCTCAAGTCTCCAGAAGCATGAGTTGGGTTTAATAAACAGAGTTTTGCTTTATTGTCGTCCACAAGGCTTGGAACCTGGAGCTCTGCTTACTCCACAAGTGGAAGAAGTATTGAGAAGGCTTACTTATATAAAAGTAGCAATAGCACCAAGTACAAAAGTATTAGCAGCAAAATGTACCTAAGGTATCAAAAGTGAAAGTACTCATTAGGTGGTAGAACGCCAGAGTTACAGGGATTATTTTTTATTAAAGCACTGCTGTGTGTGCAGTGATTGTAGCTGGGCTAGCTGTAGCTAACTTAAAGTACTGTTGGGTAATGATCTAACAGTGCATCATATTTTATATGTCAGTTAAAACTACATTAGTGCAGTAGAAGTAAAAGGTACACTCTTGAGACACTCTTAAAGTAAAAGTACCACCAGATTGTACTGTGCTACGTTCCACCACTGACTTCCTGTTTCCTCCACCAGTCTCTATCGACTCCATCCGGGAGGTGTGTGAGGGTAAGCAGTCTGAGATCTTCCAGCGTTACGCAGAAGGCAGCTTCGACCCCAACTGCTGCTTCAGCCTGTACTACGGAGAGCACATGGAGTCCCTGGACCTCGTGTCTGGCACTGGAGAGGAGGCACGGACCTGGATCACAGGCCTCAAATATCTGATGGCTGGCATCAGTGACGAGGACAGCCTGGCCAAGAGGCAGCGTACCCGAGATCAATATCCTTCAGTTAGATGGGGTCGGGGGGCACCTTGTTTGATAGTTGGGGTGGTGATTTGAGGAGGCAGCTACCTTTCAAGAAAGTCTGTTAAATAATCTATAGCTTTATGATCGACATTGTAGTGAGAGTTTAATTTTGATGCATGACAGGCTGAGTTTATTAATTCCATTGACACCTTGCTTCCCTGAAGTTAGACTCAAAAGCAGAAACAACACAAAAGAGTAAATGTCCAGAATCTTCATGCCGACTTTCCTTAACCTACCTGGCATCACATGGCTGAAGCAGACCTTCACTGAGGCTGATAAGAACGGCGATGGCAGCTTGAGCATCAATGAGGTCCTGCACCTCCTGCACAAACTCAATGTCAACCTGCCCCGACAGAAGGTCAAACAGATGTTCAAGGTACGGAAACAGCCAGGGCAGAGCCGCATCAAGGGCCTGGTACAAGTACAGTGGGGAGATAAAAGGTTTAATAATCCCAACTACTAACTGTTGTCCATGGTCAGAAAAACCTTCTGTTTGCTAAAGCAAATCTAAAGATTGTCTTGCACTCATCCTGTCTGTCCTGTTCACCCAGGAGAAGGTTTCCTTTATTGCTGCACAATCTTTAATCAGTAATGTGAGTGAAAGGCCGTTTCTACACAGACTTCTAACTAACAGAAGAGAAAGGGCTCTCAGGAATGAGTCTTCACTGCTCAGAGTTTGATTTTTTTTTTTTTTTCACACACTTGCACTGGTCAAACATCACGAATGGTTCGTTCAGCTAAATCAGGATTCTGGTGCATGAGTGTAAAAAGTGAGCATGTTGACTGCTGAAGTTTACCTGAAACTGCAGAATCTGGATTCTTATATTTGCATATGAAATTGAAATATGTCCATGTTAAAGGCAAAATATTGAAATGTAGTATTTATTTGTTTCCTCAGCAGACTTCAAATTGTAGTCTTTACAGTATATTCTTTAAGTGAATCCACACAACATAAACTGTTGGCCTTGTGATTTCACGTCTGGTTGGTTTCTTGAGAGAGCTTTATTTTGATTTACAGTACACTGCGTATATATGCTCAGTAGACAGAATAAAATCAGTTCTCTCACTTTTTCACCTCTGGGGAAATTTATCACGATTACAAATGCTGCTGCGATGGTCCTGCTTGGTTGAAAGGCAGCTAGTGACATTTGTCAGCTATGAAATGGGTCAATTCTGTGTTTATTCGTCATTCAGTTTGACTTTTGATTTGTAAGTTTTGAAACCACAATGTGTTCTGCTAATCCAAAAACCCAGCGGCTACCAACAAAGTATCAAGTTTTGGGTCGTGTTCAGGCAGTCTTTTTGTGTAAAAGTGTCATCATCTGGTTACGTTTACATGTAAATTACACAATCAGATTCTGTCTGCATGTGTTTCATTTGTTGCATGTTTATACTTCATGCTGTTGTCTTACCAGGGCAAGCTGGTCATGTTAACTCATGTTACTCATTCCCAAGCTTCTGCAGCTCACGTCACCGTTGTGTGAAACCCCACACTGAAATACCAAGCTGCCATTGTAAGATTTAATCGTTGCACTCTGTTCGTCTGGACAGAGGACGGAAACTGACAGTAAAATAGCTGTTTATACATTTACCAGGCATAGTGTGGAGGAGCTGTTGGGCCTTTCAAAGCTTGAAGGTCTGAAGTTTTTTAATTTACTCCCTAAGTTTGAGCAGTCAGAACACAGTACAGGTGGATTTTACAGTCCAGTCAACTCACTACGCATTGTACTTTATAGCTTCTAATATTATTAAGAAATGATTCATTGTGAACCCGACTAGTACATGGCGTAGTCCGCTCATTAAGAACTAAACAGGCTTATCAGGGCACTTGAGGCTGCAGATTGTGAATGAGCAGTAAAGACACTTTGACTGATTGGTCCTGCTGCAGATGTTTGCTAACACACAACTCAGCCGTTAACTCTCTTTCTCAGCAGAGGATTAGCATGCTGGCGTGTTAAGCGTGTTGTTTAGCCTTCCTCCTACTGAGCAGCTAGCCGGCTTGCTATCACTAAGTCCAGCGGCCTGCTGGAGGTCACCCATATGGTGCTGCAGGGACACAGATGGTTCCTTTGGTGTAATGCAGGGTAAATACACAGATCTGGCTGTGTGTGTGTGTGGACTTCATGAAGATTTGTGCATTGACAGTCTCTCAGCTAGTTTCTTGGCTTAGCCTACATACAGTGGAGAGGGAAAACCTGTAGACTTTACTTCAGTCTCAAAACATTAACTGATCAGTCTGTAGCAGTGTTAATGTGATCACATTTCAGAGGTCATTACTGCAAATGGAAAAACATCTTAAAACTTTAAAATGAAGTGTTTGCTCATACTTAAAGATGTTTCTAATGGTAAACCATCGCTGACATAAATGCATCCAATGCCTTTATGTCAGTGATGGTAGACAAATTACTAGAAACACTACACTACAAACTCCAGTCTCTGACATGACCAGAAACAATCAACACCTCTCTCAAACAACAAGAAGTGATGAAGTATTAACAAGGGAAGAAGGCTGCAATCACAAACACTGCAGCAAGATTGCGGTGAAGGTTTTCCACACCGCAATCTCCACAAGACAAGAAATATAATGAGCAGCCTTGCAAAATATAGATGGACAGAAAGATGGAGTGGTTTATTAATCCCAAAGGGAAATTGCAGTTTCAGAGCAGCCAAGTCACATAAATCACAAAACAAATGAGGTCAGAAGAAAACAGAATTAAAAAGGACATGTGATATAAAATACACAACAAAAAATAAAACTATGGCTGAAGACAGATTTAAAAAGTAGGACCTTTTTTTAACTCTAATGTGTAATGAACATACAAGGTACATGATGGTTCCAAATAATGTCCTGTACACTAGTACTGCAAGTCAGGTACTGTACTACTGTACTGTAGTACTATGTTGTACTGTAGATAATAGCATATGTTGGATAGGAAGGTCAACAGCAGCCTTTGCCAAGTGTGGGATTTCTGTTGACAACCTTGCAGTATCTGCACCCTCACTAACATGATCAGATGCACCACCACTGACTTTAAGTGCTGCTATCATGACCGTAAACCCTCTCACCATGTACTCTGTCTCTTTGCTTTTACCTCACAGAGCAGTCCTGGTTTGATAAAATTGTTCAATTGTAGGCAATAAAAATGTGTTTTGCTTGTGTTGCAGCAGTGCTGGGTGTAATGCAGTCAAAATAATCCTCCGTATCTTGGGTACATTTACAAGATTTTATGATTATTTTTCCATATGTGCACCAAGCCATATCTCTTAATTGCTCAATTAATATCACAGGGGAACCTCGAAACAGAAGCAGAAAACTGAACCTCTCTGCTATTTCTAACTAATCTTTCTGCTTTTTAAACACCATGTGACTGCCCTTTGTGGTCTGTGAATAATATAACACGTAGTAATTAAGTGAAGTGATTAAAATACTTTGCTCTTACACCCTCAAAGTCCATCTCTACAATTTCCACATCATAACACGCTCATTTAGACCTTAATTTCCTCTTCCTTTTCACTGGCTGTCTAGGCGGATAGCAACTCTTCTGGGAATTGTGTTTTGATGGTAAGCAAAAATTAGACTCACATTAACCTGTACACACCCATTAGAGCTGCTTTCATTAATGAAACAAAGAGGCTGGAGCATAGGTCCAAAATATCAAAGTAAGTCTAGGTGTATCCACTTCTGCTGGTTTGTTTTTTGTCCAGGATTACAGCTGAGGCTGATGGGAATGGCAAAAACAAGAGGCCTGGATAAACTGAAAATTTGAAATGATTAAATAAATCAGGGGATGTGCAAAGTGAATACAATTCATCATGAGGGGAACAATGGGGACAATGAATACGTACAAATTGAAATGGCAGTCCATGCTGGTTGCAAAAAAAACAAGGCACAAGGTTGTTTATTTGTCATTATACAGCACCAGGTTGCATAAAGAAATGAAATTTGTAGTTCCTTCATGCTACACATACACCATATAATTAAGTGTAGGCCTGTATTAAAATATGGTAACATATAAAATAAAAAATACAGTTATTTATATACATAAATACAGACAAATATAGCTTAATTTGAATTTGCATGGGTTGAATGTAAACAGCAGCAACCAAATAATATGAAAGTTTCGTCTTCACAATAACCAGTCTGACATTTGGGAAACAGAATCCATCTTGACTGCGTCTGTGCACAAAGCATAATCGATGTAAAACATAACATAGAGTCCACCTCCTCTCCTCTTGCCAGAGTCTTGCACTGGCAGTTCGGAACATGGACCACATGTTGATGTTGATGGGGTAGGTCTCTGTAATGATGTGGGCACAACGGTCTCTGAAAAATTGGAATTCAAAGTTGAAAATGTAATTTTTCAGCTGGCATAGATGTCTTAAAACTGAAGTGAGAAAATTTTTGTTTGTAGGTGAACCGCACAAAAAAAATGAATGTTGCTGAATCGTGAAATCTCAGTAAAGTTCATTAAGTAATTGCTAAAAAAGGTGCACTTAGATGTTCAGATGGTTTGTAAACATGCAATTTATCCAGATTATCTGAACCATTTTTTTACTTCGTGTTGACAGAGCAGAGGTCTGGTGTGGTGTTGGAGCACATGAGTCACAGGAAACTGGTAGGATGTGATATCTAGAGCAGGCATCTTAAGCAGGAGCCATGCTCAATGATTTATCAAAGCAGAGATGTGTGATGTACACGTGGAGGGGACACTTGGTTGGAAGAGTAAGCTGCGATTCTAACTGAAGAATTAATCCATATTAGCTGTCGAGCTAAAACACAGAGCCTGCTAACAACTTAAGTGCCTGGGGTCATGCATAATTAATGACTATTAAGGCTATATTGATGTTTTCTGACTCCATTCTCCAGCTATGTGTCTGCTATGTGGCTGTGCTCTTAGGGCTGAGATGTGTCCTGAATAAGAGGATCGCTTCCAGAAAGAATTACTTCATCTCAGAGTAATGTTGCAGGTAACTGGTGATGGAGCCTTGGTCACCACCGATTCTAATAGATATAAAGATAACTGCAAAATCTGTATCAATGCAGCCATGCCACAACACAATGCTGTCTGCTCCGTTCTCTAGACCACTGGCTCCTAAACTTTTTCAGCTCAAGACCCGAAAGAGAAATCTGGTGTCTCCCTGGGACCCAAATTTATCTACATTTCTAAACTACAGATAAAGGGCAAAACAATCTATAAAATGTATTAATTTTCTAAAAACAAAAATGATCTGTGTCTAACCCCTTTACTTACACTCATTTTCTTATCTCCTCCCATCATCACCAATCTCACCAATGATCTTTACTCTGGGCTTAGTGACATTCTGAGGTCATGCTGATCATTTAGTGTGTTTCTGAATTGTTTTTTCAGGTATAACAGAGTCGGAAAGCCAGATTCACTAGTATGTTAAGACATATTGAAGCAACACATCTTAAAGGATTCTTCTTTGCAAAGAAAAAAATGTTTGGACTTTCCCAGAAAAAAACACATTTTTCTTTTGGAGATACCTGTCCAATTTATCCATTTCAAAACCCTCATTACTGAGCACTTCCTCACATATTACAGAGTGAAGCATCTATAAACTCGTCCTTGTACTTTAGGCATCATAGGATCGACAGTGACAGACATGAAGTTCTGTATGAATGTGGACAGAAGATCTTGTTAGGGAAAAGAGAGAAAAACCTCACACAGCGTCTGAACTGAACAGACCAGTGTAGCAAAAAAGAACGCTCATTTACATATTTTATTACATTGTAACATTGTTATGAATTTTAATCTACTAATTGGAACCCAGTAAAAATGGGCCTGTGACCCATTTTGGCTCCCTACCCTAGGTTTGGGAAACATGGCTCTATATTATAGCTCTTGCCATATGAGTAATTCTGTCTGTATCCATCTGTGCCTGTCACTTGTTTGTCACTCGGTCACAATTTAGCAGCAATTAAGTGACATGTATGCAACACCAACAGCTGAGTCTGTGATTTGTGTTTCTCTAGTGTGTCTGAGTCATTTGCCTTACTGTGTGTCAGCTGTATCAGGCGGAGAACATGGTGTTTTGAGTTTGGGTTCAGAGGACTGACACCAGTACTTTGGCCCGTTTAGTGGAGGGGACTAACAGCCTCAGTATGGACTGTGTGCAGGACTGCACACCTTTTCTGCTGCAACTATTGATGTGTGCATTCTGCTAAGACCTCACTCTTATAGGTGTTGACGTTGCAGTCTGAGACTTAAGTTTGCACAGTGGACAAAATTCACAGCAAACAGGCCGAAAAGCCCCTAAAAGGCAAATGTAAAGCTGCGTAATTCTTTTCCATGGGTGTATTGATCCACTCCTGAATTGGTATTGGTGCTGATACTCACCTTATTAAGTGGATTTGCCAGATGTGATCAATCCACATTCAATATAATATATTCATTCATGTCTTATTCATCAAAGGAGACTTATTATACTGCTTTTCCAGTCCTATGTTGTAGTTCTGTGACTCCTGTATGGCAGATTTGCATAATTCAAAGTTCAAAAAAATAATTTTCTTGTATAATAATTTAATCTTATACTGCCCCTACATGTAGGGCTTTATTTCAGCCTCTGTCTGAAACAAACTGTAGATGCTCCTGTCTCTTTAAGGCCCCCCGCCTCAAAGCCCACTGTCTTCTGATTGGCCAAGACCTGAAGCATGTTAGCACAGTCTGTTGTTGTCCTGAATGGTACAGACAGACTGAGCTGCCCCCGTTTAAACCTATAATAATGAATTTCTTTAGCTGTGAGAAGGACCCAGCGCAACACTTCAGTTGGAGGGACACACTTCCCCCCAAAAGCATGACGGAACAAAATGAAATTACAATCCAGACATATTTTATATGAAGTTCTTTATTAAAGTATCCCCACACCAAGCTGATATTTGTATAGTTAGACATGTGATACAGCCAAATAATAAAGGCTGTAGAATCATATTCACCCGCTGTGGAAGGAGAATCTCGGATCATCTTGGACCTTTCTATCACTATCTAACACACCGTGCTAAGCTCAGTGTGTATTGTGTACTGAGCTGCTCAGAGGCCAAGCTCCAGCTAGCTTAGACGTCATCGCCCTGCAGCGAGTGGCTGCCTCTGGTGCTGGTTGGCATATGGAGCTGTTCAGACTGCCTCAGTAAACCGAGGCAAGGATTACATGGGTCATGGTGTGACCCACTGCAGTGCTCTCGTTAACCTCGTCCGAGGACACAACCACAATCCTTTTTAAAGCCTTTTACATACTGACTCAGAATCTTTCCAGCTCATCACAATTAGAAAACCAAACCTATCATTGTGATGTGAGCTGAACACAGCTCAGCGAGGACACACTTGATAATGCTACGTTGGTTATTGAAAATGTTGAGAAAATATATTAATTAACAACCATTGTTTTTCATGGAAAGGACGAGTTAAAGAGACAGAACAAAACACTGTTGGTGTATATATCGTGTTATACAATTTGTTAGAGCTAAACTTCTTAAATGATTGTGGTTCAGGTGTGAGACCTGAATAATATATTATAACAGTAACTTTTTATTGTTAGCATTCACAACATGTCTGAATGAAAGCGCGGGACCCTCTCTCATTTTGTGTCCAGTTTCTTTTAGACTATAAACTATAAGGTGTATTTGAACTTACTGAAGCTTAGTTGCTGAGGTTTAAATACTTGGTCTCAACTATCTGTTACAGAAACAAGATTGATATTTTTATTTGTTTTGTCATCTAAACTACTACAGTAAAAGGATGAAAAACTAAATGCTTTCAGGTTGTTGTTGTAAGTCTGTGTTGGAAAAAAACACAGAACTAAAAGTGTTCCTTATACCCGGTGTGCAGGAAGCAGACACAGATGACAACCAGGGGACACTGGACTTTGAGGAGTTCTGCTCCTTCTACAAGATGATGTCAACTCGCCGAGATCTGTACCTCCTCATGCTCACCTACAGTAACCACAAAGACCATCTGGACACAGACGACCTGGCCCGCTTCCTGGAGACCGAGGAGAAGGTACTCACTGTGTCTCCATTTTAGCTATTCAGTTTCTACTAAGATTGACATTGAAAAGTTATTCAACTGATTTATCGTTGCACTCCTATGACATTGTCAGACTCACAATAATTCTTTCCACTCAGAGCTGAGAATATTAAAGATACGCTATCACAGTCTGCAGGCTGAATTGCCATTTAGTTTTACTTCATTAGTCCTTCTTTTTCGCTTCACTTGATGGAAACGATACCCAGAGTGCTACTCTGGGTAGAGTCATCAGTTGTATTTAAAACCTGGTGAACAGTAGGAGTGCAGATGTGTCAGCTCTGCCAATTCTTTGCAGATACTTTGGATTCATCAAATTACCATTGTTATCTCTCTCTGAAAAAGGTCAGCTATAAAAAATCTAGATGGCAGGATGGTTCTGAAAACCCACCAAAGAAAATAGAGACAAATGAAATGGAATTATATCCTGTGACATGTAGCTTCACCTACACTGTGTACATGTATGCTTGATTGTTAAGACAGAAGCAGGACTTGGATCACGAGCCTAAAAACCAAAAGCTGCTGTTGCTTACCGTCTGTAAGCAGAGCAATGGAAAATAGCTCTGGCACAGTTAGACAAGTGTGAGCAGCAGGATTGTTGCCAAATCTCTTAAAGTATTACCTACTTCAGGATGGTGAACACTGGTTCAACCTGCATTTAGCCTTTAGAACCGGTGCTGGGATAATCTCTATAATTACTTTATTCACTGGGGTGATGTCCTCATCACACACTACATTTTTTGGGGATGTCATGAATGTAGTTTGTGGTACAAACTGTAGTCTTGCCATTCTTATCCCATGCACATTTTATAGCCTATATCTTTATTTTCTCTCCACATGTCTGAGTTGAGTTTTCTTCATCCGTGTCATGTTGTTGGGTTGGTGACCGCTTCTACTCAAATATGACCTTGTATGTAAAATCAGTGGTAATGGTTTATAATTACAGGGTGAAGTGAGAAGAACTTGTATTTTCTACTTGATAATACCTTCTTAACTCTACTTTGGTGTGTCTGGCCATATGAGAACAGTGTTAATACCAGAGGCATTATATAGAGGAGAAATGCCACTTACAGAACCCTCAATACAACTCTATAGGGAAAGCCTGTAATGCCAAAAATGGCCGTTGTCCGCAACTCCCGCTGGAAAGCCAAACATCTTCTTTTAATAACCAAGGAGGGAAACTAACGGATCTACTGCGCATGCGTCACTACTACTACGCATGTGCAGTAGAAGTATAAGGGGTCGGGGAAGAGAGCTTTTTAAACAGTTTTTCAGCGATTTTTATCAGATTTTATTGCTGATTCTAGTCATGTAGTTTTTATGTCCTGATGACTAGTAAAAATGCAATTCTGGCTATCTCCCCATTCATTCAAATAGCAGCCTGGTCTTGTACGTCCAAAATGCCCGGAGGTGTTGCCGAGATGGCTGCCGAGTGACATTACTTGCCTATAAGGACTTTGCATATACTCATCATGGTTCTACATTGTGAGAAATACACTTTTTCGCTTTCTCTGAGAGGCAGATGTTTAGATGAATATCAATCTTGTGTCTCAAGTACAGAGTCAGGGAATGGTTGGCTTAGCTTAGTATAATGATTGGATGCAGGGGGAAACAGCTAGCCTAGCTTTGTCCAAAGTGGAAACCTACAACACCTCTAATTCTCAGTAATTTAACACTTTGTATCTCCATTTGTTTAGTCTGAACACAAACAGAAATGCTTCCTGAAGTCTTGTTGTCAGGTTTGGTGCAATCATGCCTGTACAGAGACCAGAACTTGAACTCACCAACATACAATATAGCCACTGCACAAACACAGTCATGTGACACAGTCTGCACAGAAGTATTGAGTGGATAGATACCCTTTTGTCTGTCAAGAAGTATTTCCAACCAAGAGACAACCTTGAGCTCTCATGAGTGAAGCGTCAGTGCTGAAGAACCTTAAACCTGCATTCTCAGAATCAGAATCAGCTTTATTGCCACGTATGTGTACACATAAGAGGAATTTGACTCTGGACAATGCTCACGATGTGCTTACTGATACAATAATACAATAACAATCAAACACAGGCTACAGTATAGAGAACACATATATATACACATATATACACAGGTTGAAACAAAAGTGCAATTAACAGAGTGCAAAGGATGCAGGAGAAAAAAATATTATCCCCGTTGTTTTTATGTACATGTTGGGAGGTGGATGTAATACACATACAAGCATACATGTACACATGTACACAGTGTGAGTGCAAAGGATGCTGGAATAAATATTATGTGTGGTGTTATGTACATCAGGTAGGTGGATTTGGTATACAGTATATGCAATATACAATATGAATATAAACAGTATGAACAGCTCTGAAATAGAAAATGATGAATATATAGTAAGTGGTAGCCAGGAAACAGGTGGCAGAATTACTGGGTTACTGTACAGGAATGATTCCTGACACTTTGAGTCAGAGTAAGCTGTTCATCAGAGTGATGGGTTGTGTTCCTGAGTCTGTTGGTTTTGGCGTACAGTGCTCTATAGCGCCTACCAGAGGTGAGAAGCTGAAACAGGTTGTGTCCGGGGTGAGATGGATCTACAGTGATGTTTCCTGCCCGTTTGCTGACGCTGGAAATGTATAAGTCCTGAATGGAGGGCGGGTTGGCACTGATGATTCTTTTCTGTTGTCTTGACTGTCCGTTGTAGTCTGCTCCTGTCCTTTTTGGTGGCAGATCCAAACCAGTCCGTGATAGATGTACAGAGGACAGTATGAATGATGGCTGTGTAGAAGTGAATGAGCAGCTCCTTAGGCAGGTTGAGCTTCCTGAGCTGACGCAGGAAGTACATCCTCTGCTGGGCCTTCTTGATGATGGTGTCAGTGTTGGGCTCTCCCACTTTAGGTCCTGGGATATAGTGGAACCCAGAAACCTGAAAGATTCCACAGCAGACACTGGACTGGTGAGTATGGTGATGGGGGCAGAGTGGGGCGGCACTTCCTGAAGTCCACAATCCTCTCCACAGTTTTGAGCATGGAAAGCTCCACGTTGTTCTGACCACACGAGAGCCAGCTGATCGTCTGTAGGCTGGCCTCCTGAGGTGCAGTCGTTGGTGTAGAGAGAGAGAAGATCAGTGGGGAGAGCAGACACCCCTGGGGGTGCCAGTGCTGATAGTCCGGGTGCTGGATGTGATGTTCCCCAGTCTCACTGACTCCTGTCAGTCAGGAAGTTTGTGATCCACTGACAGTTGGAGGCTGGCACAGTGAGCTGGGTGAGTTTGTTCTCTAATAGCCAGCAGGAGGTAACGCCACTGGCTGCAGAAAGAAGTGTGATTTACATAGAAGTCTAACCTACTTTTTCAGCTGATTTATTCCCTCAGTAAACTCTTTCCTAATGAGTTTATGGTCTCTATGGTCGCTAGTTTCAAGTCTTCTTCAACACAGCATGATTAGAGGAAAATAGACCAGAAAGCAGGGAAAGCATTAGCTTTCGATTGACAAGTAGCTACCATGGCGACATGTCAATCAGGATAGAGGCAACTCGTATCAGCTGCTCTGTGTACACTGGACAAGTTTATTTATTAATTTATTTATTTATTCGTTTATTTGACAGGGACAGTGTACATTAATTAACATGGCTGCAAATGCACCAGAATTAGCCAAAAGGCTATTTTTCATATGTTGTCCCTGGACAGATCTTAAAACTGTCTACCATAAAAAAAAAACAAAAAAAAAAAACAACAACAATATTACCTTTTGTGAAAAAGCTTATATCAAGTTGGCGGTTAATTTTTCCGGTAAATATGTGTACATAAATATCAACAAGGTGACATCTAAACTGCCAAACTTAAGGTTTCAAAATGGTAATGGTAACCAATAGGTGACGTCACAGTGGCTATGTCAACGTCTTTAGTACAGCTTACGGTTCCAACACATATTCGCAAATTATATTTTTTAAATTTCTGTTTGTGTACAGACTTAACAAACAGATGTGTGATACCAGGCTAACTGTTTCCCCCTAGCTTCAAGTCTTTATGCTAGGCTAACCATGTTTGGACTCCTTCAATGTTTTAACCTTTTGTGAATATTTGAATAAAATGGTATAGTTAAAAACAAAGAGATGAATTTATAGTCTTTGTTGGTTGCACATATTCTCTGACATTATCCTCCTGATTATGGATGTTGCTGTTGCTATCATCCAAATTTACCAATTCACTAGTGGCTAATTAGTGCTCAAGGCCCTGAAAAGGTGCTCTCTCGTGGGCTGCTAAAGGAAGTTTGTTTCTGCTCTTTCATAGTTTTGTCGACTAAATACCCAAAAGGCTTATTGGTTTTCACTTCTGTGAGGTGGGAAGTCGAAAGCTTGACCAAGTAGCCATTGGGCCTCTTAAGTGGTGCTTAAAGTACAGAAATGGAGACAATGAGCGCCCTACAGGGAAATGAGCATTAATGCCTTAACAAAAAGATGCGGTTGTGAAGGGTTTTTGGATGAAGTATATCTCCTCGCTAATGATACCATTGCCTGAAAAAGAAAAATAAGTAAATGACTGCAACAGCTTGATTTCCTTTAAACAGCCAGCGTGTGCTCCTTCAGCTAATTAGCCCTCTGGCAGGCAACTTCATGTGTAAAAACAGGCATAGTAAAACCAGAAGGCACTGTTTGGATAGCTAGACGTTAGCTCTCCACTCAAGGTTTATTTTCATCCACTTACACTCAGCGTTTAGTTCTGGCACTGTGAATAAGATGGTTTTCCTTCTCCTGTTATTGGAGAGTCGTGGAAGTGTTTGTGCCTCTAACAAGAAATAGGATGATGTGAAAAACTAGGGTTTGTGTATTCAGTGTGTGTTTAACTGTGTGTCTTACTGTATTTCTCTGGAAGCGACTGAAATGTCTTCATGGCATACAGTAGCTCATATTTGTTCCCACGCAGTCCACACTAAACTATGTTCTGAAAGTTTGGTGAAGCCAGTGAAGACCAATGAAGGTAGTTGGACAAAATGTATACACAGCCTTTTGACAACCTTTGCAACTAACACATTATACTATCAGCACTCGGGGTAAATAAATATCCTTCTATTTACTACAATATTTTAACTTTAATCACAAACACACAGAATCTGTAAGCCTAGGGTTGAGATTTGTTTCAATGAATCTCTGTTCTGATTGCAACCCCTTCGCCACAGATGTTCTTCATCCTCTTCCTCCTTGCTCATCTTCCCCTTCATGGCTAAAGTGCAGGGAGTCTCTGTAGTAGATGGGTGTCTCTGGGGACTCGTCTCTAAGGAAAATATATATTTAATCATTTGCAGACATCATTCGTTTCCCTTCAGTATAACAGGTAAATGTCAGCTCACCTGTGTTTTGTACCTCAGCGTGAGACGTTGCTATTATTAGCGTTAGCTGTATCTGGTGCGTCATTGGAGCAGGGGGAGCGCAACCCATTGAACACGGTGCATTAAATTTAAATTCACACCGTGTTGAAGTAAATGTTTCGTCATGTTCGAGCTGCTTCCTCCCTTGGACCAAACCTCTTTACTTCAGAAGCAAGAATGTTTGGAATGTTTGCTGCAGTCTGCCATGGTCCAGAAATGGAGTCTTCCACAGTTTTAGACTCTCACCGTGCTTAGTACTTTACCAGAGGGGAAAGAAAACATTTTCTAAAATGGACATAATCCTGTGGGAACGCTGTCTCATCAGGTTGCCTAGCTAAAGCCTTGTTCTCTCTCGTGTTTTAAACTGTCACAGACAGTCTGACACAGTGTGAGAGAATCCCGCCCACTTTAAATGATTAACAGAGATGGGATCTTAGTGACCAATCAGTGGGCTTTAAAGAGACTCCACTGATAGGATGGGTAGAAAAATGCTCTCCCTGATGCTGACGTTTTATATCATTGTGTTTTAGCACCTATTGTTGTTTGACATGCATTTCTGTAATTGGTAGATGACCAAGGTGACCAAGGACCATTGCCTGGAGATTATCAACAAATTTGAGCCATGCTCTGAGAACCAGAAGCAAGCAGTTTTGGGAATTGATGGTAAGTCTTCTGTTTCAGTTCTTTACCATCAAGCTCTCTGGTGTTTGGTACCAAACTGTTCACTGTAATGGACATTTTCCACAAAAATTAAATACTTCACTTTTCATGTCTACTGTTATTCAAAGAATTTCCTTTTTAGTAGTGAATCACACTACTGACCCTGAGAGTCAGAAGTTACAACTGTTGTTCTATTGTGCATCTGTCCAGGAATCAGCTTTTTTTCATTCACTGGATATTTCATTAACTTGGCAGATGCTTTTGTCCACAGACTCAAAATAAGAGTGTATTCAGTGCTACAGTGCCAAGTGCTCTTTGTGAAGTGAGACATCAAAAACCGTACAGCCAGTATAGACATGTGCAATGTCAATGGAGTCCACTGAAAAGTCCATAGTCTTTGTGTTAGTATTATTTGTTTGAAAGTAAAGTACAACAAGACCTTAAATATGTGTTCACCCAGACAGATGCACATTTGTTGGAGGTATTTCTATACTGCTTATAAAAGGTGACACAATTAATCCTTTTTTACAATATTTTGTGAAATAAAAAAATATGTCTATATAAACTTATTTTTCAACAATTATGACATTTTACAACTTTTCTCCATTTCCTGCACTTTTCTCCATTTCCATTTCTCCATTTCCTGCACTGGCTCCCGGTGTGTCAGAGAACTGATTTGAAAATATTGCTGCTGACCTATAAATCACTAAATACAAATGTACAAATACATCAAATGTTTTTATAATAAGACGCCTCAGGTGATCAGGGCCCGGCCTTTTAGCTGTCCCCAGAGTCAAATATAACATGGAGAAGCAGCATTTAGCTAGACTACCAGAAGATTTGAGACTCTGACTACTTTTAAATCCAGGCTAAAAACATTTATGTTCACCTTTGCCTTCTGCTAGTCTACAAACTTTGCATATACTCTGATAAAAAGAGACCCGTTAAATAATTGAAGCTGCATGATGACTGACTAGAGGTGAGTTTTGCTAAGCTGTCTAACTTTGCGGTAGATTTTGATTTTATACTTTTTAAATTATCAAATACCTCTTGATTTAATTTTTTTTCCTTCAATATAAATGTAATTTTATGCATTTTATATTACTTAGTGTTTATTTACTGTTTTATGTGAAGCACACTGAGTCTGCCTTGTGTATGAATTGTGCTATATAAATAAAGTTTCCTTGCCTTAAATATTTGTAACTGCTAATAAAGGGAAAAGTGTAGCCAACAAATACTTTAGACTTACAAGCACGGCGCGTTTAGTGTCCATTTTCATTTTCCATTTGGTCTTAACTCTGCTTACCCCGGATTAGCTAAACACGCCGGATCTAGCTAAGCTGTATTAGAGAAATATACAGAGCTGGACCAAAAGTGAGTGCCAGAGGTGGGGGACTGGAGTCACATGCCTTGACTCGAGTCGCAAATTTGAAGACTTGAGACTTGCTTCACTAAAACAGACAAAAGACTTGACTTGGTGTTCATGACTTGAGACTTGACTTGGACTTAAAACAGATGATTTGATGACATTTTTTAAAATAAATATTTGAGTTCGCTCATTTCAACATTTGCGCATAATCCTGCAACCATGTGTGCTTCACATAACGTTAGCAGTCTGGATCTTCGTAATCAGCGGCGTAGAAAAAGACTGTTACGTGTAGTACAACACAGAAATTCAAGGATTATGTTGTTGATGACGGTAGGAAGAAAAGAACAGTGGTGTGCAAGATCTGCAGCTCAAAAATCAGTGACACGACACCCGCAACATCCAACTTTATCCCTCAATATAGACCCTATGAGGAAACGTATTACGTTATGTGACTATGGCTTTTTAGCTAACTAGCAAACATGTTGAAATCTAGCGTTAAGTTTACAGTTAACATTAACTTTGTGTGAAAACCTCTAAACATTCTGGTGAATGTGATGAAAGCTCTCCTTATATGCCCACAACTGCTATATGATACGCTGTTTGAGAGCCCTGTAAGGAAGGGGCAGCCTCTTTTATTTTGTGGGTAGGTGTCAGGTTAGGACAAAATATCAAACAAGGAAGAAAGACAAGAGAGTTAATAGCTTTTTACTCGCGAGGAGACCCAATTGCAACCAATTGTGCGAATGACTGGCACTTCGTGTAGCCAGCTTTAAGTAGGAAGTTCATGATCTACCAGCAAAAAAGCACATCTGCGTCAAGCTATGGCGCGATGCAGTAGCAGCCCCTTGCCACCTAGGAGCAGTGCAGTTTTTGAAAAAAATATGCTAGACGTATCCTTAGAAAATCCTGTGTAAAATATTAATTTTTCATGGTATTGGTATAAAATTTAAAATTTGACTAGGTAAGGCTTTATGCTCTCTTATTTCTATTTTATTACTCTGTGACTTTGTGTGAGATGTGTGTGTTTTATTGTTAATATAATACATTTCATTACCCTCAACCAATGAAGAAATGAGAGTGAAATGTTGAATTTCAGTTGTTCTGTCTGACCCACAGTCAGAATCGAGAATACAATAATGAAATTTGGCCACACCCTGTTTTTTTTTAACTTTCTTCCAGGTTTTACAAATTACATGCGCAGCCCAGCGGGGGACATCTTCAACCCAGAACACTATAACGTGAACCAGGACATGAACCAGCCACTGTGCAACTACTTCATCGCCTCCTCACACAACACCTACCTGATGGGTGACCAGCTGATGTCACAGTCCAGGGTGGACATGTACGCCTGGGTGCTGCAGGCTGGCTGTCGCTGTGTAGAAGGTCAGCATGACATAGACATGCACTTACAGCATATACAGGTACAGCTAACATGGGGTTTGTTCAAACAGCTCACCGTGCACAAGAGGATTTAAGGGAAGTAAAGGATTCTACCTAATAAGGCAAATTATCAGCTCATGCAGCATTATACTGAATCTGAATACAGCTCTGAATTCTTTCCATTCCCTTATCAAGTCTTGTAGGTATTTTTGTTGGTTCGAATTTAGATTTCTTAGTAAAAAAAAGAAGCACTGTTCTATTTTGCTTCGTATCATTCTGAACATGAGCCATGGAGACTGCTGTGCCAAAGGACGGAGAGGAAACAATGTTTGCTGAGTCTGGGAGGACGTGTTACAGCTGCTACAAGAAAAACAACACAGTGGAAATAATTTTAATTCTACTTTATCATTCAGCAAACACCTAAACAATCAAAGACTGCTCCGCATGCACAATGCACTTTATGTTACCTCAAGGTAAACTGTTGAATCTGACAAATCGCAGAGGACGGTGTAATGTACCTAAGTAACAACATAATGGACAGATTTAGATGGAAGACTTGTTGTTCCCCCTTTGTCCTGAGGGCGCAGTTGTTTGGCTGACTTTGTGTATCCACACTTCGAAACGTTAATAAACAACCCATGTCCAGTGGACATTAGAGGTAAACACAGTAACAGTCTCTGCTAGGCAGTTTAGAAAAATGTTTGAGTGAGTGAAGGAGGAAGGCAGACTTGTGGTGCAGGATTGCTGCCATTACGTTCTGTCAAAAGGTCACCAGCCACTCCACTGCTGACGCCAACAGACACCACAGTGAACTGGGTCCCATAAACGTGTCTTGTAAACATACATGCAAGACGATGGTCATCTTGAATGAATGTTAAAACTGCACATGTGGACCTCCATGGTGCATTTTATTTGGTACTAATTCATACACACACAGTACTTGTTAGTAGATGCATTTATAGTTGGGTTTAGGTGGGATTTATTTTAGATCAGGACAGTTTTAACAGGAACGGAACTGTAAGCCATCATTAGTTTAGTCCTCACGCTGCCTCTTCTTTCTGCTTCCTGTCCACAGTGGACTGCTGGGACGGTCAGGACGGCGAGCCCATCGTCCACCACGGCTACACCCTCACATCGAAGATCCTCTTCAAGGACGTCATCGAGACTATCAACAAGTACGCCTTTGCCAAGAATGAGTACGTCTATAGACACACGCACACTCTGAAGTACACACACTCACACCATTTATTTATTTTACTCACTGACTCATGCGTTCAGTCACACTTTATTCATTCACTCATTATTCATTGTCTGTTCATTGACGGTAACTAATAGGTGTGTGTGTGTGTGTGTGTGTGTGTTCGAACATTGAAAACAACCCCAGCAGTGTGTGGACATGCATGCTGTCAGTACACATTACAGTGCTGCAGTGCACTGGCTGTTGGTTTGTACAACTGGGGACACAAATGTGGAAATGAGCTTGGAATTCAGTCGCAGGGTTGTAAATGCTTTACATAATAGGTCCCTCTCGCATGGGAGGTGATGAGTAAAATCTCTTCTTTTGATCATAGACTAGGATAAATGCACATAACCAGCACTGCAAAAACGGAGCTCTTAAAAACAAGAAAAGCATTAAAATAGGGGAAATATTATTAAAATAAGCAAAATTATCTGCCAAAAGAACAAGAACATTTCACTTTCTACTTAAGGACAAAAAAACTTGAAACAAGTGAAATTTTCTAACATAAATGCCACCTGGTAAGAAAAAATATCTTGTCAGACCAAAAACAAGTATATTTTGCCTTCAATTAAGATAATTAATCTAGATTTTAGTTTTTGCAGTGAGAGATTTATAGTTTCTGTGGTGTTACTGTCTCACAGAGTAGAATAGAGCTAGATGCTTGTGTTTCTTCACACCATTTGCATATTATTTTGTAGATTGTTGCTCATTAGTGTGCTGTTTTATATTTCTAATTCAAACCTTAAAGATAGCAGAGATAAAGATAGGAAATGCATGCAGAGATAAAGCCTGGGCTAAGGACAGTGAAATAAAACATTTGATTGTGTGTCCCTGTGTCCACTGTTCAACTTGTTAAATGCTAAATGTTTATGTTCACTATTTTTGTATTAAAATGTCTCATCTTGAGACCCTCAGGGGCACTGACATAAATGTGTGCAATCAGGAGTGATTCAGGATGATGAGCTGAGCTCCTCCACAATATAAAACAGCACTTGACCATTTGCTGGTGGGACGCTAACAGAGCAAGTGAAAGGAGGAGGTGTGTGTTTAGATTTCACTTGATAAAACTGTGAACAGATGGTGTATGCGAAGGCCTCTGCTCCCCAGGTCCGTATCTTACCTCAGCTCTGTTCCAGTTGTTGTATTCAAAAAGCCACGGCCACTGTTGAACCATCAAATCACATCTAAAGGATTTGATTAAAATCCCTACAGTAACTGAACCCGGCCCAAGTGTTCCATTTCATGCTGAAATATGTCAAAGTTACAGGATAATGACGCTCTAATTTGTGTTTATATCTAATACAGATGCATGAGTATAACAGAGACTCATTGGTTCAGCTCTGTGATGTTGTTTACATACTCTGCTCTGACTGGACAGTTGTTTTGGGATGTAGATGTCCTACACATGACAGAGGTCATTTCCTGTTGGTGTGTTTTCCATTACTTGTCTTTAACACTGCACGATGTTGAAACTACCGGCACTGATCAGCGTTGAGGTGTTGTCTGCTCTGTACTTGTATAGCGCCTTTCTAGTCTTTTCGACCACTTAAAGCGCTTTTACACTACCTCGCATTCACCATTCACCCACGTTCACACACTGAGCCTAAGTGCTTAAACAGAAGTTAACATTCATACAGCCACCAGGGGAAATTCGGGGTTCAGTATCTTGCCGAAGGACATTTCCACATACAGCCTAGAGGAGCCGGGGATTAAACAGCTGACCTTCCAATTAATGGGCAACCCGCTCTACCTCCTGAGCTACAGCCGCCCCCATAAAATCATGAAATTTTGATACACTGAACAAAAGTCGGCATATACAAATGTAATAGCAGTAATTACATGTACAGTTTAAAACAATGCTGAAAAAAGCCACGATGCCCGTTCCTGGAGTCCAGTCTCAAGGCAACCTTGGTTTGTCCCCTCATCAACGTTCAATCCTTTTTTTCAAAATGTACATATAGAGAAGCTGCACAGCTAACATCCTCTCTGTGAAGACATCCGACATCCCGACTCCTCCTGCAGAGCTGAGCAGTACACAACTTTTCTCATATCTGTGGGAACTAAAACAAGCGTGATTAGCTCTTGCATTGCATTAGAAGATTTTTGTATAAAGTTGAGCTTTTCTCAGCTTTCTGTAGCACTGCTGGCCTCCTTTTTCCTGTCTGTAGCTCAGCGGGCATCACTGGGTCCCAGAGCTTTCGAGTCCTCATGTGTGGATTCAGCACTCAGAGATCTCTCACTGGGTTGAGATCTGGTGACACTGAAAGCCATACTATATGATCCATATCATGTTCATCCTCTTTGAACCGATCAATGAGTCCTCAGGGTCGGCTGGAAGCTGCACTTGTTAAGTTTCTTGACTCATTCAATTACATGTTTTTTTCATTTGTCACCTTCCTGTATGTACATACCATACACCGATATATCCCTATAACTGACAGACAATATAAAATCCTGCTCATACCTGTGTAGATACCAAAGACATAGGGTTAGGGTTAGACAAAGACATCTGGAGGTGATAATGCCATCAACATGCACACAGTCTGGAGGATGCAGAAGAAATCTCTGTTTTCAGATTCTCTCTTCAAGTAAAAAGACGGAGAAACACTTGCTTTGTGTGCATTTTCACCGCACTGTGTGTTTTTGAAAACGTAATTGTGGACCCCATATTCCACAGATAATTAGCTAAAAGAGGCAGGTTAAAGGCTGCTTTCAACATCAAAGAGCAATCAGATTTTCCAGGATGCTGAATAAAGAAGGCTGACGGGGATGAAAAGCTTCCACCGGACTGAGCCAGGGAGTCGTCACAGCCAGTGCATTGTGAACGAGGACTCTGCTCTTCAGCTCAGTTCTAGTACTTGTTTTGCATGCTGCACTACAAATGCTTCACAATAACAGAACATATTGATGTTTATCCAGACATGCTCATTATTACATCTACAGAGAGCAGTCATGTGGCAGTGTGTCTTGCAGAGCACTGCAGTGTCTAGCAGAAGAGGACGCCTCAAAGTGTGCAAGTTTTGGTTTGAGTTTTTATTTGTGTAAATTAAATCGGCTATCTTAAAAAATCACAGATTCAATACAATGATATATTTTTTTCTTAACAAACATGTAAATGCTGCTAATTTGTAGATCAGGATGCAGTATTGTACGAATAAATTTCAGATTGACAGATTTACAGTTCTAAACACCTGCGGCCATTTTCACAAAACATCCTAAAGCTGAAAGTAGCTCGTAAATGAGAGTCTACAGCCATGCTAGTGGCTCTGCAAGGCTGTGCTTGAGCTAAATGCACAAGCATACTACATTTGCATGCTACCGTGTTAACTGTTAGTTTTTCTGGTTAGCAGTAAACACAGTGTACAGACGTAACAACAGAATGAACCGATGTTTAATATTTTAACACCAAGACGGTTCAGTCCAGACAATCCACACACTGAAACCGTTTATACTGGTTTCAGAGTGGCAGTTCCTGGGGACTTGGCGGGTCTCTCAGAATCTCCTGTGATCAAACATGACTTAAGACAATCAGCTGGTTCACCGTGTGTGTGTGTGTGTGTGTGTGTGTGTGTGTGTATGTGCATTATAATAATAATAATAATAAAAATAATTATTTTTATATTATTACAGTCTACTTTCCACCTCCACCAACGTGACCATCTTGTTTTTTTTCGAAAGTAAAAATGCGTAGTGATTATAATTTAAAATGTCCATCTAAGTAAAAGTGAACGATGTAATTCTTGAATGTTTTACCTTTTTGTTTCAAGTCAACAACAATCTGAAACTTTAACAATGACAACACTATAAACTCAGCTGATACAGATTTGACTTGTCCTCCTCAACCTTTCAGCCCTGTAACTCCAGCCTGTTGTGTGTGATTATCTCCTAGCTACCCAGTCATCCTGTCCATCGAGAACCACTGCAGTGTCCCTCAACAAAAGAAGATGGCCCAGTACCTCATTGAGATCCTGGGGGACAAACTGGACCTGTCCAACATCAAAGCTGATGAGTCTGGATGGCTGCCATCACCAGAAATGCTCAAAGGCAAGATCCTCGTCAAGGTAAAGTCAGAGTCTCCGGTTCGGATGTGTAATGACTGATTCTCCGAGGGGAGAGTCAGTCCTCAGGCGATTATCTCAGCTCACTGTTTTTTTTTTTTTATCTATCTCAAGTTTGAACCTCAAAGAACAGACTTCAAAGGCAGCAGACAGTGGGAAGAGATGTGATTAGAAAGTGTTTGAATACGACATGTTTGGGAGAAGAGAATGAGAAAGCAAAATTTGCCTGTAGGAAGGATAGGCTGCATGTAGTAACTGCAGACTGCTCGCTAGTCTGTGTTATTATCGAAAAACAATATCCTGAATCCAGCTGACCACAGATAAACTGGTTAAATGTGTTGATGGCTGCGGGTCAGGAGCGGTTTTCCCTTCACAGCTATAAGGTGATAAAAATGCGGCTATGCGGATCTTTCTGTGGCGGTGCTCTGGGTTTTGCCTCTCAGGACTTTTCTACGGCAGGAAATGAGCAACCCATAACCTGGGGCTTTAACAGTCTGAACATGGAAGAACCCTGTGAGGTTTCTTACTTATTTTTTACTGTAAACTCAAATTCACCATTCACCATCATAAAAAGGCAATACAGTAGAGGGGCTCATTTCTAGGTTTGATGGATGAGTTAAATCAGCGGATGTGGGACAGAATGGGAAAAGTGGTGCTGTTGTTGTGAGATACAGAAAAGAAACATAGGGAGAGAGAGTGGTAAAGATGTACCCCACACACATAAATCCAGCTATTTGTTTTTCTAACCGCTGACTCCAGCTCTCGCTCCACGAATACTAATTAGGGCCTGGACATTTTCCTTTTGTCCAACAAACATTTCTATTGTTGGTTTATTCATGCAGATTGCCCTGCTCCTGCACATGCAGTAGTAAATGCAGTAGCATTTAGTATCACCACCTGAACAGAGCTCCAGACGCTCATCCCTAAAGTGGGCAACAACACATCACTAAGTTCCTGCAGTGGAAATGGGCTGTTAGAGGCTGCACTAATCCTTGGTGGAGCTTATTGGGACTGTATTGCAAAATATCATGAAACAATAACTGATGACAAATGACATTTATGTATTTTTTTTGTAGTTACATGTAGCTTTATAGACAAACCACCACCACTAAAACGAGAACTTGCAGCTTCCGTAATTCTCAGGGTAGAATTAGTGGTTATAAACAGCACAGCGTCATGTTTATGATGTCTTATGTGGTCACAGTGAAAGCCCATAGCTGATGTAAACCATCTGTCTGGGTTGGCACTGTGGCCGAGTTTGTAATGTAAACCAATAAAGCAAAGTTAGTTTCACGCATGACTTTAACCAACAGAGGCAGGGGAGCAGCAGCAGCCCTCTGTCAGCAGGAGAGAGAACAATAGTGAGGTTAATGAGTCTTTGCTGACACCAGATGCTTTCCCTAAAGAGAGGGCACCTTGCCAATACCTGGCACGCTAAGGACTGCTTGGCCAGCTGTTCCACCTGTACTACTTCATGTGTTAGTTATGGCACCAATATGTAAGCACTGTGAGGAGCACTCTGGCTTTCCCACTGCCCTCCAACACTTGTGCTGTTGGGTCCCAGGGTCCAACCATGTCATTCACACAGTGCCGCTGCAGGCTGCCACCTCATGACACCGCGACTGACTCTCTTCCAAATATCTCCCTCTTCTTCCTTCTTATTTCCCCTTGAGGCTGGTCAGTGAGAATAATAGAAAGTGAAACTGGTACAGTGGACATGGTTCACCAATGTCTTTACCAGCTGCTAATTCATCTGCAAGGCGTTGCCACTCTGGTTTTGGAGGGATTTCTAGTCACAGATAATGTCAAAACAGCAAATGGACTCTGCAATGTGTTTATTAACAGGAGCTAACAGTATCCACCATAAACTACTGGTCATACCAGACCAAATTAGACTGTAGCAGCAAGAAGTTACATGCTCTCCACCATAAACCGATTAGTGACGTCAACTTGTCCGAAACACCTGTGGCAACAAAGACCTGAAACAAAGTTTATCACCTGAAACATTGCCATCCGATAAGCATGCAGAGTACAAAAACCAGCAAATAGACTCATCCCCTCAGGGAGAATATGAGGGGCTCTAAACTGATAAATATTCCTGCATCTCTAGAAGATTTCAGATTTTAGCAAAATCAGTACAGATTAGATCTGACAAGTGATTATCTGTTTGCATCTCACACACTCCCTGGTTAGTATTTAGATTCTGAATCTTTGGTAGTCGTAGAAGTGTTTATTACAATTTGAAGCTCTGCTGACCTGTTCTGTTTCTTCACCAGGGGAAGAAGCTGCCTCCCAACATCGACGAGAACGCAGAAGAGGGAGACGTGTCGGACGAGGACAGCGCTGATGAGATGGAGGACGACTGTAAGCTGATGAACGGAGATGTATGTACCCTGTTTGGCCTTTTCCTCCACTTCTACCTGCCAGATTTACAGGCAGGCGTTGTGTCCTCACATCCAGCAGATGAAATGCGAATTGTGCGTGTATTTCCTGTTTTTGATGGTTCCTGGTGGTCTCCTCTCCTGTCCTGCCTTTGGTCCTTTATGATTATCTCCTGTACTGCTGTCTCTGCTGTTTGCTTCTGTCTCTTTCTGTCTGTGTGGCTATTTATTCTCATTTCCTGCTCTTTTCTCTTCCTGTTTGTCATCCCTTCTTCTTTTCAACTGTTGCTTGCTTCTTTCAAAGTGGAAGGTATTGTATAAAAAGCTCATCCTCAGAAATCTCACCCAGTCATCTTACCATACTGTCTCATCCTGCCTGTGAAGGTTTGGCCCAAAGACACTTCAGACACCATTACATGTGTTATCTAAGGATTAATATTATTATTATTTAATGCCAGTCCTAAGCATTACATCAACAATATTGAGCTCTGTTTGAGTTTAAGAACTAGCTGGCAGGGTTTGCACGGCAGGTGTTAGCGTTTGCAGCCAGCTACAGGACGGACAGAGTTTCCAGTGGGATTGTCTCCAAATTGTGAGATTAGAGACTATCTGGGAAGAATTAAATGAATTGTACAACACTAGCTCTGTGGAATTAGCTGATGACTCTTTTTATTTTGTACTAAATATCTAATTTAGTGAAAACAACAGTGGAAGGTAAGAGGACATTTGATGGACCGATGTGGCCTGTGTTTTTGTTTTTTTTTCTTACCTACTGCAAATAATCTTTTGATGAAAGATTTTTATCGGGTCCTGATTAATATGTTCAGTTCAAACGTTGGCAGCATGCAGGGACATTTTTTCCCTTTTTACTGAGCAAATGAACTGACCAGATAATCTTAAATGCATTCTAATGCATTCTGCAACTAAGAATACAATCTGATGAAATCTATGAAGTATTAGGCTTTGCTCAGATTAAAGGTCATATTTATCAGCTCTCATGTTCTCCCCCTGTATTCATTATATCAGATGACAGCACTGACGCGACCACTGCAGGAATAGACTCTCCATGGAGCATGTGGCTGTTGCTTGTGGTGTGTCTACAGACTGAAGTGGTTTATGGATACACTCTGCCACCATGTGGCTGAAGTGAGCATGTGCCTATTGGTATAAGCAAGGCATTGAGCAGTCTCAACAGGACATGATTTATTCCACTTCATCTTTTTAAAGGATTTCCCACTGTCATGCCGTCACATGTGAAAATGCTTACACTAGTTAAACGGTCCATTTATCAGCCAGTCTGGGAGGTTCCGCATTATATAACATAATGTACTGCTTCATCTTTGCTCCTTATGATATGAGTTCTTGTGGGATCCTGCATGATGTGGTGTTCTTCTTAGTCTATTCAGAGCAGAGGCCTGTACTATGAAGCAAAATGTGTGTTTAGTGAAGGCACATCACACCTGCTCCAGAGCTGGTTATGAGATAACAAATCAATGCAAATAAAAGCACCGATTCTGAACTGTCAGTTCTTTCTGAAAATGGCAGCACCATTAAGAGAAGATCTATGAATGTATTCATAAGACCTAAGTTCTAATAATACTCTCATGAGAAGATCCCTTGGAGCTCAGTGCACGGATTGTGAAGCAGTCTCTTAGAAGGGCAGGAGTGTTCAGAGACCACAAAGCCCTTTGACTGTCCCCAATGGTGTTTTATTTGACAAACAGATTATTTTTGGAGGAATTTACTTTTTGAGCCATGTTGCCAGCACAGATTGGGACTCAAGTTTGAGACTCAGACACACAGTGACTTCAGACTCTCGTCCTCAAAAGACTTCAGCCTGCAAATGTCTGATGAGCGTGCTGTTTTTCCCCTCCCACCGTTGCCTATAACCTGCCTACGTAACATGTAGTATCATCTGTGCGCAGCCGGATGTGAGAGAGGACACCAAACAACCGCAGCTGCTGAGCCATTCAACATAAACATAGTAACAGGCTAGTAACATGTGGTGAGTAAACATGTTTAGCTCAGCATTGGCCATTAACTTTAGCTTGCTTCTTGCTTTAGCTACAGTCTACCGGAGGTTAGGTCAGACTGTTGTTCGTTATGAAAAGATGAATGAGCGTTTGTTTACTTACTACTAACTTGTGTAGTCGATTAAAGTAATCATTTACGTCCCGCTGGCTGCCATCACGTTAATTATTAACATTGGTTGCAAACAGGGTACAGTTTTATTGTTGTTCATGTAATGTTACAGTTTAATTTAGTTAATGTTTCATTGAACCGACTTAGAGAAAAGCTGTCATTAGTTCCATTTCACATTACATGGTTGTGTTCTGGGAAAAACAGGTTACAGGTTTATTGTTGATCATGTAACATTACAGTTTTAATTAGTTAACATTACACTGGTTTGACAATGAATAAAATTGTTAGTTGCAGCTTCAATGTGATGTGTTGACTCACAGTAGAGCTGCACATTAATGGTTGTGCTCTGTAAGTAAAAAACAGGTTACAGTTACAGAATTCCTTATAGCTATACAGCTTTATAAGCACCCTGGATTGAACGCAGCAGGTCATACAACATTCATTATAACCATGAGTGACATGAGATTTGGACTCTTGCTCAGAGACTTGACTTGGCCTCTAGCTCTGTAAACTCAAGACTTGTGAGCATCTCTGGTTGCCAGTCAGCTGAAAGAATAAGGCTAACATTGTCATATAGGCCATAAGATTACATCTAAGCAACACATTCATTTAATTAAACACACACATTGAAGCTTTTTTTAAAATTTTTATTTTTATTTTTTATTGTCGATTATTCTCTTGATAAACTGTCAGAAACTGTTGAAAAATGTTGATCAGTGTTTCTCAGAGACAGAGAAGATATCCTCGAACATCTTGTTTTGTCCACAACCCAAAGATATTCAGTTTACTGTCACAGAGGAAGAAAGAAACTTGAAAATAGTCACATTTAAGAAGTTGAAATCAGATATTTCTCTAAAAACTTACTTATTACTTTAACTGATTAAGCAATTAATTTAATAGTTAACAACTAATTGATTAATCAATTAACCTTTGCAGCTCTAACACAAATGTGATTGGAGTCAGCCTGTTAACTTCCACATTCTCTCAGTCATGATATTTTGCCAGCTATCCTTCCTACAATTGACAGCTCCAGCTTTGTTGCTTTCAGCTTGGATCAGTTGTGTATTTAACTTTGTATTTGTCTAATATTATATTTTGCTCTTGGTTTGGCTGCCAGTAGACTTGTGTATGTTTGGTCATCTGCTGAAAGCACCAGCGCTTTTGGGAAACACTGAACATGGCTTGGTTGGGAAACCCTCGGGCAACTTACAGAGTTGATAACCAGCGTCGTGTGACTGCTTGCCATGATCGGGGTTGTTAGACCTGGCTATGTTGAACTTGCTTCATAGTACAGATCTCACGGTAAGGGATGGTTCCCCAGGGTTCCTTATACAGTAGGACCTCCGATACAGCCAGCTGATCATATACTGATTATAAGAACAGTTTCTCCATCTACCTTCAGCCTCCACCACAGCACAGTTCATTCCAGCAGCAGTATTCAAAGTTCCTGAATCATTCCCAGTACACACTGTGAATAGTTTCCACTGGAAACGCTATTTATCCATTAAATATAAAGAGGTAGTTCGGTGACCTGACACCTTTAACGCATTATTCAGACTCCATACATCAAACACTACTATACACACCATATACTCCTCTCTTACCGTCATGCTCTCACATGTGGAATGGGTTCCATTAGCAGGTTCTGAATTATAGTACATCATATATCACTTCATCTTTGAGATCCTGCATGATGGCCTCTTTCCTCCCTCATCTCTGCTCCCACAATGTTCCCCATAACTGATTTTTGTACAAACTTGCAACCCTAGATCAGCATTTTAAGGCACTTTTATGAAATGCAGTTGGTTAGTAATAGAAAACATCTTCAACTGTTGTGCACGCATGTGAAACGTGTCATGGGAAATGTGAAACATGAGCCATTCCTCCCACCAGACATGATCATACATACCTTAATATGTATGATCATATAGAATCATCGCTGTCATCCTCGTTCTCAGTGTAATTGTTCCTTCCTCCTCCCAGACATCAGCAAACAGGAAGCAGGTGGAGAACATGGCCAAGAAGAAGCTTGACAACCTGATGAAGGAGTCCAAGATCCGAGACAGAGAAGACCCAGATAGCTTTACCATCGCGGGTCTCCCTCCTGCTGGAAAGCCCACAGACAAAGCTGGCTCTAAGGTAAACACAGACGGGGGATTCTGACCTGATGTCCAACATGCTGTCCTTCATTACACACTCTTGTGGCGTGTTATTTTAAATCTTAGACTCTCCAAACCAACCTGGACTTCCTCCTTTTACAATGTCCGGTCTGACTTCTCATTTCCATTAAACATTTACACTCGCACCACAAGCGATTACACAGATTTTATTTAGTTTTACATTTTTATTAACTTCACTTGGGACATGTTTCAATTATAATGTTATTTGGTTTTGTGAAGTCTGAATACAAACACACACATTCGGCTGTTTGTGGTGTGAGTGTGTGAACTGCTGTACTTGTGAGTTTGTGCACCACTGGGGGGAAAAGAGTGGAGTTTGTGGTTCTAGACTTTCCTACTGAATGTGGCCCCTAACTTCTCTTACATCAGCTCTCCCACTCTTTGTGCTCAGCCTATTCTCATGGAAATATCTTAAACAAAGTCTTTCAAATTGAAGCAGACTGCAGTTACAGTCATACAGCTTCTTTCTTCATCTTTCCACAATTTTAGGAGCCCTGCATATTCATTATTAATCATTTTTTCTGTTATTGCCTCAGCTCTTGTCTGAAATTGTCTTCTCATGTTTTCTCATGTCATCTTTTATTAATGTTGAGTGGTGAAGCAAATAAACTGGAATCTAACTGGAGGTCAAAGAAAACAGCTACAGTTGTTTCTTTAAGACTAAGCAGTAAGAATTTAAATGTTTAAAGCATCTCAAACAAACCCTGAAAATAAAATAACAATTCAGTCCAATAACTGACTGAAATGTGGCACAAACATAAGATGTCTGCGTGACTGACAGGGTAAGTAAACATGCTAATTTTTCCCTTTGCTGTCAGGGTAAGAGTGATGATGGGACGGACACAGCAGACGAGGCTAATCTCAGCAGCAACAAGCGAACCGGCCGCTCCTTCATGGGAAGCTTCTCTAAACGCAAGGTTGGCCTTTTTATTTCTTCTCGCTTTGCTTTGCTCTGTGTTTAAAGTCAATCTGTACATCTTCCTAATCTTCCATTGTTCCCTCACGTTTTCTTCTGCAGAAAAAGACATCCAAGCTGAAGAAGACGTCGAGCCTGGAAGACACAGACACAGACCAAGAGAGTACAAGTAGTGCGTCCCGTGCCCCCTTGCACCACAGCAAGTATGCTACACACACCTAACACCTCTTGTACAGTATGTTGCACAAACACAGACCAGATCCTAACATAGTAAAGTAAGATGTTAATAGCTTGGATATAAATTGTTGACGTTCACAGCTACATATCAGGATTGAAAACCAGCAAAAACAAATGTCTGTTTAGTTGATCTGTAACATAAACTTTGGCTTAAATTCTGTCATGAAGTTGTGTTTGTGAGTATAAAAGTACTGTTGCACTACTCTGTGTGCCTGTGTACTGTCACAGAAAGAAGAAGACCATGAAGTTATCGAGAGCTCTGTCAGATCTGGTCAAATACACGAGATCTGTGGGTCTCTATGACATTGACGCGCAAGGTGAGCAGATCTGTTCACTCTGTACAGGTGCATCTCAAAACAATTTAATGGAAGATGGTGGAAAAGTTCTATGTGAGCAGTAGAACCAGACTGAGAGATTAAAGGCTCAGGAAACCTTTGCAGCTCATTTGAGTTAATCAGCTGAATAGAGCTCTCCTCAGGTCGACTTTTCTGTATTATAAATCTTTTATTCTAAAATTAAAATATACCTTGAGATACTAAAGTTTTCATTTCTATGAGCCTTCAATATTAAACAAAAAAGGCTTGAAATATTGCACTTTATGTTAAATAAATATAGAATATATAAAAGTTTCACATTTTGTATTAAAAAAGAAGAAGAAAATGAACTTCTCCACAAAATTCACAGTTTTGACGTGTGCCTGTAAAATTGTTCTTCACTCACTCAGACAAGTAGTCATTGCTAACCTGATGCATAATAGAACTAACTGCATTATAGAGAAAGTGTTGTATCATGTGTAGTAAAATGGTTTGATGTTGAGGTGGGTTGTTTGATTATAAGCCTTTTAATACTGACAAAATATGAATACATCAAGTTTTGAAGGTTGGCACCTGATGTTCAGTCAGACTCTTCATCTTGTTTCCTTAAGTTTTAAATGCTGTTTCCATTTAGCTTTGAACAGATCACTGCAGTTAAATTCAAAAGTAAACTCTTGAATTTCACATCAATTTTAATGATATACTCAAAAAAAGGTGTTTTAATCTTCACAAATCTGTCAGTTGAACGTTACTCGATAATGGAAGTTTACAAGCCTGATGAATATAAAAAAAGTCGTCTTTGTGTTTTTGCTGGCAGCCAGCTGCAGCTGGCAGGTATCGTCGCTCAGTGAGACCAAAGCCCACCAGGTGATGCAGCAGAAAGCTGCGGCCTTCATCCACTTCAACCAGCGACAGCTGTCTCGCATCTACCCTTCCTCTTACCGCGTGGACTCCTCCAACTTCAACCCCCAGCCCTTCTGGAGCGCCGGCTGTCAGCTTGGTATGACCTTAATCCACACTGCCGCCAATGCTTTTAGTAATTATGCTAATTTGTCAAGATGTAGATCATTTTCTGCTCTCCACAGTAGCTGTTGGCACATAAAAGTAAACTCAGCCTGCTGACATTAATGAATTGAACTGCTTTGATTTCAGTTGCATTAAACTACCAGTCAGAGGGCCGAGTCCTCCAGCTCAACAGAGCCAAATTCTACAGCAATGGCAACTGCGGCTACATCCTCAAGCCTGCCTGCATGTGTGAAGGTCAGCCAATACAAAAAGATTAATACTCTTTATACAAATGTGACACAAACATGCAAGACTTGTACAATTGGATGCCTTTCAGAATTAATATTGGGAATGGAAATTGTTATCATTCAGTTTAATTTAAAAAGTGATTACAGATTAACAGTGTACTTCCTTTCTTCCCATTGCAGGTGCCTTTAACCCCAACCTGGAGGACCCGCTGCCGGGTCAGATGAAGAAACAGCTGGTGCTAAAGATCATCAGCGGACAGCAGCTACCCAAACCCAAAGACTCCATGCTCGGAGACAGAGGAGAGGTAGGACACATCCACATGTACAACTGCACTGGGCAATTAATCAAACAATAAAAATATATACAGTGCAATAAATTAAATATGCTTGGAGAAATATTGTAATATATCAGGCTTTTTTAACTTGATGTTGTATAAGGAAGAAAATTTAAAAAAAGAAGAATTGAATTGTAAAGTTCCGAGGGTCCTTTATGCCCATGATTGTCTTTCAAAATCATTGCTGATTGCTGAATCTGATCATTGCTTTAGCTCAGACAAAGCAAATGTAATTTAAAGGAGGGTGAGGTCCTTTATTGATTTGAGAGTCTAGTCTGTCGTCCTTAGTACAGAAAGAAATAGAAAAGCTCTCCAAGCGAATATAAAGCAACACAATCTATTAATATTCAAGTAAGATTTCCAGTTCTTCCAGTATTTTTCACATTTTTCAGTGGCGTGTCTCTAGGAGTACTATTTCTATCCCTGCGTGAACTATTTATTTAATTTATTTAATCAGTTTAATTTAGCAGGGACAGTGCACATTAATAAGCATAAATGCAAATGCGCCAGAGTTAGCCAAAAGACTATTTTCAACTGTAGTCCCTGGACAGTTGTTACATAGTCAACCTGTAAAACTAAAAAAACAAAACAAAAAAAACAACAACTACAAAAAAAATTATAAAATAAATTTAACAATTTTTAAAATGAAGATATACATTATGAATGCATGCAATGAAATAAACTGAAAGAAACAGACATTATACTAAAATGCTGGACTGCACATACAACAAAAACAAAAAAAAATAATAATAAAAAATAAAATAAAATAAATGCAACGCACAACCTAGCTCATGAGTGCATACATAGACGATGATTGACAAGTGTAAAGTACGAATATAGCAGCATGCACACTACATTAAACTAGCCCAGAAGAAAATAAATGCATAAAACAAAGTCACAGATAACAAATACGCATACAGCTGTAAAAAGGCAGACTAGCAACATGCAGTTTCTATTTCAGTGTTGACAGAGCTGAGTACTGATTAACCATTTCTTTAAGTGGACTTTAAATGAGCTATATATATCCAGTTATCTAATAGCAGTTGGAATGGAGTTCCATTTGTTGGTTATTCAGCTAGTTCCTGGTTGTTGAGTTTTTACTACTTTAGCCCAGTGGCCAAGTTTCCAAATACATAACCCTAAAATTTAAGTCAAGCCCGGGGTGAGTGATTAATAATCTATCCAGTAAGATGAGACATTAAGAAATGACCAGCAGACCTCTTACCACACATTCTCCAGCATTTACCATGTTTAGGTTTGTTGCTTTGTAAAGAATTTAAAAATGTTTTTCCAATTGAATTCATCTTATGTTCTTCTTTTTCCTACATTAACAAAACAAAATAAATCATGGAAATCAACATATTGGGCTTTTATGTGTCTTCAGCTAAACTTTGGTGTTAATCAGATGCTTCCACAATTGAAAAACTGCAAAAAAAAAAGAAGTAATGATTGTAATCGTTGAAATGTCGTGGAACATCACAGTGTTTAGCATGAAGTTATACCTTAATGCTGCATAACGTCTTTGTGTCAGATCATCGATCCCTTCGTGGAGGTGGAGATCATTGGCCTGCCTGTGGACTGCTGCAAGGAGCAGACTAGAGTGGTCGATGACAACGGTGAGTTAAGGGAGAGTAAACGATTCATCAAGTTTGTCTATCACAATAAAAATACCCTGTATTAATTTAATAATAAGAAGAGAAAATAAATCATAGGATTAATTTGGTTTTACTGGCAAGTCTACTTTAATCTAGATTTCACTGAAGTCTTGTGCGCTTCAAAGCTGTTTCTGTCACACCAGTATATCTCTGCAAAACACATCTATTCCAGGTTTCTCATAACAGGGTGTGATCTTGGCTGCAATCCAGTCAACGTGATTAAATTATCTTCCCAAAATAAAGCTACAGTGGTGTGAACGGGTTTGCCCCCTTCCCTATTTATTTTTTTTTTTTGCATGTTTGTCACATCGAAATATTTCAGATCATCAAACAAATTCAAATATTAGACAAAGATAACACAAGTAAAGACAAAATGCAGTTTTTAAATGGTTTTTATTATTAAGGAGGAAAAAATCAAACCCACATTGGCCCTGTGTGAAAAAGTGATTCCCGGCCGTTAAAACATAATCAACTGTGGTTTATTTGGAAAGCTGATTTCAATTTCTCTAGCCTCACCCAGGCCTGATTACTGCCACACCAGTCAATCAAGAAATCACTTAAATAGGACCTGCATGACAAAGTGAAGTAGACAAAAAGATCCTCAAAAGCCTAGAAATCATGCTGCAATCCAAAGAAATGCAGGAACAGATGAGAAACAGAGTAATTGAAATTTATCAGTCTAGAAAAGGTTATGAAGCCATTTCTAAAGCTTTGGTACTCCCGCAAACCACGGTAAGAGCTATTATCCACAAATGACATGGAACAGTGGTGACCCTTCCCAGGAGTGACCGGCCTACCAAAATTACCTCAAGAGCGCAGTGACGACTCAAGAGGTCACAGAAAAACCCACAGCAACATCCAAAGAACTGCAGGCTTCACTTGCCTCAGATAAGGTCAGTGTTCATGGCTCCACCATAAGAAAGAGACTGGGGAAAAACTGGCCTGCATGGCAGAGTTCCAAGATGAAAACCACTGCTGAGAAAAAATAACATAAAGGCGATCGTCTCAGTTTTGCCAGAAAACATTTTGATGATCTTTAAGACTTTTGGGAAAATACTCTGTGGACTGACGAGACAAAATTTGAACTTTTTAGAAGGTGTGTGTGCCATTACATCTAGTGTAAAAGTAACATAGCATTTCAGAAAAGGAACATCATACCAACAGTAAAATACGGTGGTGATGGTGTGGGGCTGTTTTGTTGCTTCAGGACCTGGAAGACTTGCTCCAAAAAATCGTGAAGGAGAAAAACAAAATGAATACTTTGGAGTGGCCTAGTCAAAGTCCTGACCTGAATCTGATCGAGATGTTGTGGCATGACCTTTAAATAGCAATTAAGGCTCAAAGTCTTCAATGTGGCTGAATTACAACAATTCTGCAAAGAAATTCCTCCAACAGCGCTGTAAAAAGACTGATTGCCAAGTGGGTGGAATGTGTTTTTATACTATCCAAGAATGATTTGACTGAGGCGAGATGTTTCCAGCTGTGCTGACTGTGTGCTGACACAAGCAGGAGTTCCAGTAAAGAGAAGGGGATTTAAGGGGAGATATAAACTGTTTCTGTTAGATTCCGATGAGCAGCTGATGTCATAAGCTGCCCTCCTCCTGCTTGTAGCTATGTATTTATATACTGTACATACCCTTGTATGGATCCTTGCCAAATAAAAAGAGAAACATTGCTTTTCAGCCTGTTGGATTTTCAGAGCATTATCAATTTACTTCAGTGAAATCACAGCGAGCAATGGACTTACTCTACTGCTTGTGTTGGTAAATAAACAGCTAACTGTCTTGACAGAGCTAACCTTTGAGGTAACAAAGCCAGGGAAGCAGCCAGAAATAGCTTTGTTCCACGTTTTTATGACTTTGCTCTGCTCAACAGAAGAGGCTTAGTTTGCAGTCCATTATGAGACAGTAGTCAACTAAAAGTTAGCAAGCCAACTAGCTGAGAGCTACTGTGTTTCCGGCTGGCTAGCATATTAGCCGTGAGCTACAGTAGTTTGTGAGCTAGCCCTGCAAGTAATCCCTGCATCAACAAGAAGGTCCTGTTTTGCAAGAACACACAGATGGATTTCAATGAGCCACTCTCTGCTGTGACTGTGACTTCAACCACTGGCCAGTTTGCTGAGGATACTCACTGTCCCTGTCCACAGACAGCTCCCCGGGGTTGTTTTTTTTGTGGTTTGTCTTTGACGTGTGTGTGTGTGTGTGTGTGTGTGTGTGTGTGTGTTTGAGCAGTCTGGATGAGTCCTGATCTATAACTGATGAAGTCAGCATATAGAGACATGCACAGGCAGCACCTCTCAGTCTTCAAACACACACACCCTGAATAATTGATGAGTGCTGAGTTCACTCTCTGACTCTCTCCTGGTCGTCCACTCTGTACTCAGTCTCTATCACTCTCTCCTCTCAATCTGCCTAACTTCTCGTCTTATTTGTCACACTCTGCCCTTTCTCTTAATTTATTTCTCCTTTTTTACCGTCTTCCTCTGTCCTCCCTCGCCTCCCTCCCCTCCTCCACCCGTGCCTGTGACCTCGCTCGGGACCGTCCTTTAGGGTTCAACCCAATGTGGGAGGAGACTCTGGTGTTCACGGTCCACATGCCGGAGCTGGCCCTGGTGCGTTTCCTCGTGTGGGATCATGACCCCATCGGCCAGGACTTCATCGGCCAGCGCACCATCGCCTTCAACAGCATGATGCCAGGTAAGTCATGGTGAAGTACCTGCTTTTAGATGGAGCTGCCCCCCTCCACCTCACCCGCGTCTTCCCCAGATCATGTTTCTATGGCAACCTCTAAAAGATTTATTTTTGGATTTTGTTTCTCATGTTACATGATGTCATTTCCATAAATAATATAAATAAGAAGGAAAGATGATGGTTTGTTAGTACTGTTGCCTTTCTTTATGATGCAGTCTGCATTAATATATTTCTTTGAAATGTGATTAGCACTGCAGCTTGTTGAAAAGCAGAAACTCCTTTTGGAATGATTCTGACACGAGTACTGTTTGGTGCACCATGCTATGATTAATGACGTACAGCTGTGTGAGTGCGGGACTTCTACATAGAAATGAATGTTTTTTACATTCAAGTCCTTGCCACACGAGTTCACACATAGCTGATTTTACCTATTTACTTTAGATAAATCTTTCTGTATTTGCAGTTTACCGGAGTTTTTAAATCTGGTGTCTGTGGTGACGTTCCCACGTTTGTTTGCCAAAACTAAAGGGTGGAGCAATCGTAGCAACAGCAGCAGCTCAGAATGGCACAGCCAATATCTCATAAACACGTGTTGTGTAATTTCTCTCTCAGAAGGGGGAGACAAAAGCTCCACTGCAGGGTTAAGCAGATTTTTAAATGCAGCAGTACAAGGTTTTGGGAAATGTGGCCATTTGCATTCTTTCAGAGAGAAAGAAGGCGTTACAAGTACAGAGCTGGAGTAAGGATGTGGTTAGCCTAGCTTAGCATAAAGACTGGAAACAGGCGAAAACCAGCTTTGAGTGGTCAAAAAGACTAGAAAGGCGCTATACAAGTACGGAGCATTTACATTAACATGCTGTATCTTGATTGTATAACGCACTATAGATGTTCTGAGCCAATTCAAAGGATCATTTCTGTTACGTTAAATTAAATGTGCTCTGGGAGCTGTGTCATGGCAGATACCCAATATTAGGTCTCGGATCAGTGCCAAAAAATCTTGGGACATCTCCAATTAATACACCGACAAATAGGTGTATGTGTATTTTGTAAAGATTCTCAATCTACCCACCACTTCTTTGCTGCAATTCATCAAGCTAAAGGTATATGTTATAATGGTATATGCTCGTGAGAGATTAGCATTTGATTTTTATTTACATTCAAGAGAAAATTGTTTGTCATGCAGCTTTTTACAGCTGGGAGACAGGACACAGTAGCATGAATGGAAACAGAGCGCTGAGTGTCATCTGCATACAAGTGGACATTAAACCTGAAGCTGCACATTTGACCAGTCGGCAGAAGCATATAGACAAAATCAAGCCTTGAAGGACACCATACCTGTTGTCTAGTGACCTGTTTCGTAATGTTTACCACACGTGCTACGTTATGGACTCCCTAAATAGTTAGGATTTTTAAATTATCCGGTAAAATGATCTGATTGATGGTGGTGGTAGCTTGAGTCAGTGGCAAGAAAAAGTTTATTTTACTGCTGATTGATAGAATAGGTTTATAGCCATTTCTATCTGCCGTGTTGTGTGTGACTGGCTGATATTGCAGTTGTCTCTGTGATGTGTGTGCAGGTTATCGCCATGTGTACTTGGAAGGTATGGAGGAGGCTTCCATCTTTGTTCATGTGGCTGTGAATGACATCACTGGTAAGGTAGGTAGTACTGAGGAAGCCAGCTGAAAATGAATGAAAAACCTGTTACCTTTGCTCTACAACTGAAAGTTCCTCTAAAAGGAGAGCCTCTCCACTGTGTGAGACTGTGACTGTTTTCTTTTTTTTCTTTTTCAATTTTTTTGTTGTTGCTTTTTTTAAATATAAACACACAACATAAGTATTTTTGTTGAATGGGACATTTTTTATTGTAAAAATAATAATGTATACTCACAAAGTCTCTAACAACATGGAGGGAGACACAGTGCCAGAGAAGACCTGGCTGGTAAAAAAACAACGGTTCAGTCAGTGTTTCCCCACACATACACTATACTGCGGTGGGCCGCCCAGGTATATTTGGCAACACATTCTCAGAAACACAGAGTCATTACCTTACACTTCGCAACACAGTGGATATTTTAGAAGTACGGATCCATTAAAACGACAGTGAACATAATAGTGGAGATGTAAATTCATTAGCTATCAACAATGGGTTTTGTTTTGAAAGGCTAACATGCAGCTGCTGCTGTGAACGGAATCGCAGAAGGAAAAGTCCAGAAGACAAGTTGCTTTTTCAGCGACTTTAAAAAGTAGCCTACTACTGATGGAGAAAGTTACTAGTGAGAGACCGAAAGAAGCGGGGCACACTGACGTGTTTGCAGCAGAGATACGTTAGGTCTGCGAATGTGGAGAGAACTTAACGAGACAGATTCAATAAGTGAGTGACACTTAAATAAGTTCTTATAAATATTAAAAACATGTCCCTAAAAGCAACCCTCCTCCCATAGCCAACTTAGCAGAAAATATGATTTATATTTTATAATCCGAGTTCTGCCTAACAGTACCAGCATATGACTTTTTGGTCCATATCACCCAGCCCTACTCTGCAGGACAAACTGCAATGAAGACACAGTTTCCAAATGACCTCAAACATGCTGTATCTGCAGTAATCTAAAATCGGCTGAAATATCAGCCCGGCCAGTTTATTGATTGGGCTCCAGTAGCAGTAAAAAATGCTGAAGCAGAATGGAGGTACAGTCTAAAACTGGCAAAGTTCCAATACCAGTGACGGTATCTATGCTGTAATAGAGTTGTACGATAATAGAGGTACCTCTATGTGTTTTATGTATGGCCAAAAGTATGTGGACACCTTTGTCCACTTTGTCTGTTTCCTGTTTAAACATGACAAAGCAGTACCATAAAGAGATGATTTTCCCACTTTGCCTGGCTGGCTCAGAGCCCCGACCTCTGCCCCATCCAACACCTTTGGGAGGAACTGGAACACCGACTGTGAGCAAGAGCTTACGGCCCAAGATGAGCTGGGTGTCCTCATATTAATGGCCATGCAGTCTACAGTATATTCATGCAGCCCAAAGCTTTACTGGAAAATATTATAATTTTCGGTCCATTGACTGTGTGTATTATTGCTGTTATTTCTGTTTCAAAATATTACTCTTGGGTCATAAATAATGCTGTTGTTGCTATCACCACACAAGCTTTGATTTTTATTTCCCTTCAGTTTGGATGCCTTCAGCTGTCTCCAGCCATGTTGTAAATGACCGCTCTGTTCACATTGTCCTTACTTTGAACTTCCTCTTCTCAGCATTTGATGTGGGCTTCTGGTGGAACCCCACCCATTGTTTCTCTCTTTCGTCCTCCACCTCTCTGATTTTCGCTCTCTTCCTGTGTCTGTTTGTGATTTCAGTGGACCCCTCTTTTTCCAAATGCTCCATTTAGAGGCAGGAAATTTTTAGGAGCCCTGAAGCTGCCACTCAAAAATCAGGTGTAGTGAGACCCAGTCGGCATCTTGCATGAGCCCCACGCTCCACCCTCTTTGCCACCTAAGTAATCCCCACTTTGCACACCCCTTTCTTGTCAGCCAACTGCAAGCATTAAAAACATGAAAAAGGCCAACTCATGCCTCACATGAGTTATGAAGGCTTGACCTGCTTGCTTCCTCATTGACCCCCCAAGTAGATCCAAAGTCATCAACCTGCACAGTTAGAGAGGGAAGGAGAATAAAGAGATGTGAGTCAGGAAAGCTGCCAGGCTGCAGTGACTTCTCTCTAGGGTTTTTTGCTGAGTGTTTTTTCCTCTGAACCCAGGAGCTTTTTCAGCTTACTGCACTGCAGGGGGATTCAGTCCCAATGCTTTTTGAGGACATAAGTTTTCTCTTATCATCTCGTTTTTTAATAATTTTTCTGCTATTTCTTTTCTTCCCTGGGAAAAACACACACTGCAGAGACATTCTTAGAGACAGTTGTTAATTGTCAGGTGACTGACTTATTTTTTAAATTTCTCTCCTATTCTACATCCTACATCAGTCACGTGAGGGTTAAAGGGATCAGTCTGACATTTTGGAAAGTGTGCATTTGCTGTGTCACCCACATGGCAGAATCTAGGCCAGAGACGGGCATTTAGGCCAATTTATACTTCTGCAACAAATATACCGCCAAGCCTGATACACACCTCCCAAAAAATGTAACCACATAACACAGTGACAAAGACTGCAACAACTGTGTTTGGTCGGCTTGGTAGCATTGCATTTTCTCCTACAGATTTCTAGCTTGCCCTTGTTTTTCTACCTCAACCGATTCAAGGGTTGTATATATCATCTTCTCATCTGACTTCTCTGCTGTTCACTATCGATCAGCTCCAGCTCTAACATGATCCACTCACTTTAGGTCATTGTTTGTAGTAGCCTACACCAACGAAGAAGAAATTTAACACAGCAGAATATAGAACCCACCACAAACTAGTGTTATGGTGGTGTAATTGCAGAGCGACAAAGACAACAACGCACAAGTAGGAATGCTCAAGACGGCACGTAGCCTACTCTGTAAGCTACAGCGTAGACTTGACACAGAAGTATAAACTGGCCTTTAGTCAAAGGCATCCATTTGTGCTGTTGGAACACCCTGCTTCCAGTTTTGACCTAAGATAGGCGAAACATGCCTGCACTTATCTCAGTACTAGATGAGCAGAGGTATAACAGTAATATTGAGCTTCTCATCTGACAAGTACTTTTGCTATAATGTTAGACTCTTTTAAAGATGAAAGGTTTTGCAGGCCAAAAGCACCTCAGGTAGCAGAACACATAGATTTGACCCTTGTCTTCTGGCAGCTTAATATTGCTATTTTGAGTTCAGACTACATTTCCCTTTTTTTCACTCAGCCAAAGACTTTTTTCTTTATCATCTTGTCTTTTTGTCTGTGCTGTTGCTTTCCTGTTGATAGATGTTAAGTAAATAATTTACCACAGCGGTCAGCAGTCGGACCATTTGGATCTACTTCTTTCACATTGTTTGAAACTTTTATAACAAGTAAGGCTTTTAGGTAAAGTGATGTCTTATCCCACTAAAGCTCCATTTGGTCTGGCATTTCTGTGGAGTGGTCCAGTGCCCTTTACCAGAATGTGAAACTGATTTTGACATACAATCATCTATGTCATTGTCTGAATGTCTTCATCATTGTCAACATTTTTTCCCCAGTCTGTGTGACTTGTGACCATTATCATGCTGCGCCTAAAGGTACAGGGAACGCTCATAGAGTGCTACATTTTTGTGTAATCTGCAATATTAATCAAATGAAATGAGTAGGTGAACAGTTTAAGGCCATTTTTACTGCTGATAATTTTCAAGTTACTTCTTTAAATTTATTATGCACAAAAATATTCTTAGCAATATTCATCTTCAGACTGTGATGCTAGCCTTTTGTAAAAAGAATGATAAGCCAGCATATGCAAACATTAGTTCAGTCTTTATTTTACTTTTAGCCCATCACTGCAGTGTTCTAGTTGTACCGCAGTGTACAACCAGAGCGCTTTAAGGAGCACCAAATTGGAAATATTCAATTCCTACACACAGTAGTAATTGTGCTCAATGTATTTAGTTGCAGAGGCAAACCAAGTCTGCGGCGCTCTTTGTGTTTAACTTGACAGGTAACATCAAGCATGTGTTTGCTTAACTAATAATTAACCAATGGGACTACAGCTTCTGTATACATTCTCAAAACATCTAACAGGCTCTGAATCCAAGTGGAATTCAAAGTGTCTAGCATGGATTACAGCTGAATGATCATGTTAAAGACAGAGGGATCATTCACACATGTTATTATGGAAGTCTCTCCATAAATGTGATGATTGAATTTGATAGCTACTTTTTAAGCATGCACACTGTACAAAACTGCCCAAGTGTTATTGCAATAATACAGTGTGGACTGGTACTACCTACATTATTGCAAACAGTGTTCTTGTATGGCCTCCTTGTCACTCGGTTTCTTTCTCGTTGTGTGTTTGACAATGATCTTTTGTTGTGTTTTGTCAGGCCCGGGCAGCCAGCGGCATAAAAGGGCTATTTCACAGAAACCCAAAGCAGTCTTCCCTGGACAGCCATGCTGCTGTACAGCACAGCCGTAAGCACCCATTCGGTGCCCACCTCCTGCGCCGCACTGCCAGTGCACCCACTAAAGGCCAGCCCAAACTCAAGAAGGGCTTCCCAGAGATTGCCATCGACACCAAAGACTACAGCTCAGAGGGCGCTAGTGAGGAGCGAGAGTCTGAGGATAGGGACAAGGCTTCTGCTGCTGCCCCTCACCAGTCCACTACACCGCAACACCGCAACGGGGACTCACTGGCATCCCACCAAGCCAAGGGTCCCTGGGACCGTCCTGACACCAATGGGGCTTTTCACCCTGAGGAGGGTAAAGGTAAGAGCTCTCTTTTTGCTCAGCGACGACCCATGAGTGAGCCTCTGAAACGGGCCAGTCGGCTCCGCTTTCCTGATTCGCTGGACGCGAAGCCAGGGGTGTTTGCCCGCGTCGCACTTAACAGCTCAGGCAGGATGGGGATGTCTTCCAACTGCATCACATGTGTGATCGGCTCCAAGGAGAGTCCAGAAGCTGAACGAAAGGATCAGGTTAAGGAAAGACAGGAATGTAGATCCAAAATCACAGATGGGGAGAGACAGGAGAGAAGTAACCACCCCATCTCAACCAAGAGACAAGTTCAGCCAGAGCCTGTAGCCAAGCCCCAGCCCCTCGCTGCCCAGACAGGGTCACAGCAGTCTCCCCCCGTCCCCAAGTCATGTGTGGAGGCCGAGTTTCAGTACTCGCCCCAGGCTGTCCTCCGACATGTCCCCTTGTCCAGATCCAAAGCCAGGCAAACTCTGGGTGCCCAGTACATCCGACCTCAGCCTGACGCATCACAGAGGAACTGCCGTTCCAGCAGCGTTCCCCGAAGACACTCCCCCAATGCTGTAACCCCAGCACCAAGCCTCATGTCAGACTGCAGGACCAACCTCCGTGGGCAGCAGGCAACTCCCCCCAACTATGGAGCTGTTTGCGCCTCAATGCCCACTCCATTTACAAACAGTTCTGCAAAGGAAGGTCTCTCGCTCAGTGACAGTAGCAGCTGTGAAAGCTTTGGCAGTCTGAGCAGCTTGGATTCGCCTCCTATGCTGCCTCCACGTTCTGTCCTCGACAGCCGCAAGAGGGCTGTGGGAACCCTGCAGCGTGAGATGAACGCCCTGTTTGCCCAGAAAATGGAAGAGTTGCGCCATAAATCCCCCATGTTCTTCGCTGGTAAGCGTATCTGTGGCAGCATTAGCAATACCTCGGTAGCTCCTGTGTGTAGTGGCTGTCCAGTTAGCCTCCACCAAGACCACGAATATCTGTAGCATAATGTTGTCCTATAATCCTTCCTCTGCTGTGCACCTGTACATAAGACACACCTCGTCATCCCATGTGACCATGATCTAAAACTTTATGCATTTCTTTCCATTGTTGCCGATTAGAGTTGAGTTCTAGCTTTGTAGCTTTTATCTAATCTAATCTTCTCACATATTCCTATTTTGCCTCTCTATGATAAAAAATCGTGTACCTGATACGACAGATGAGAGAAGTGGTAAGTTTTAACCTACTTGAATAAAAGTAGTTTGAACTTAACTTAGTTATTTTTATGCATATGTAAAGAAACATAAACACAGAAAACTCAAAGCACTCCCTTATATGATATGTCCATCCTCTGTACTAGGGGTCCAACAGTATTCCAAACTATCTGGGACAGGCTGTTTAATTCAGCACAACCTGTGGACCAAATATTGACAAGTGATAATAACATAAGTCTAGTCCTTGTCTTGTGTGTGTTATGTTAGCTTAGTTATGCTAGTTATCAGTGTTCTCAAAATAAAGTTCACCATATTATGAGATTAGCCCAGGCTGTAATACTCATGGTAACATTACAGTTCAAATGTGTGAAAGCTGATACTGGTCAGGAGATAAAGTGAATTATTGGACTGCATTGTACTGAAATTTTTTGTGTTCTGGTAGAGAAGTGATTCTAAGTGTAGAAGTTTACAATGAAGTCTAGAAGCATGCAGTATTTCGAGTACATGACCTACAACAACTGGCTGAGCATTGGACGTCTCACTGCGCTGACGTCTGTGCTGTACCCTCTTCCTCCTTCACGCGACATGTTTCAGGAGAGTCTACATCCTGCTGAACACCAGCTGCTCTACCCCTTCAGCCTTGCTCAGTTCAACATGAGATGGCGATCAGTATTTTTACTATCAAAACAAATCTTGTGGGGAAAACAAAGTATGATTAGGGAATTTAATTTGTCTGGCCTTGCTACAACAGCGGATATGTTGGGATATCTGTGTCATATGATGCTGGCAGACGCTCTGCCGTTAGTAGGTCATATAATAAACCTTTGCTCTTGTTACAGCTTCTTTCTTTTCACTTTAAAACAAAAGCTGTGATCTTTACGTTGATTTACGATCACTTCTCTTGTTATGATGCTTTCGCTGTCCTGTAGGCTCCTCCCTTGTCTCCAATCTCCCTCTTCTTTCCAGTTATGCTAAACTAAACTCCTTCTTCCTCTTTGTCCCTTTTGCACGCCTTCTCTGTTCCTAGTGCAGAATTGAGGGGATGACCAGAGCCAGGTAAACCACTGAATGCATGCACCTTACCTTCACTTCACCCATCAGTCTCTGCCTCACCTGCGTGCTTCTCTCATGAACATATGTCACACCTATGGGGATTGGCTGGGGTTTGAAATCCGTATTCTCCATTTTCACATATTCTTGAAACGGCACTAACTCAAAATGAATGAGATCAGTGGAAGGAATGAGAGCACCATGTCAAAGTTGTTTGTTCACACCATTGTATAGTGGATCCAGACAGGGACACTAACTGTGGGCAAGTGCAAAACACAATTCATGAGTTGGTTTGTCTCTTTTCCGTGTGTCACGACCTTTAGCCTACAATGTTTTGACGCTTAAAAGCTCATTCTGGTTACATTGCGGTCTTGCTTTCATAGTTTTGAACATAATTCCAATCAATGATAATGTTGTGCTCCCCATGTTATTAGCTGAGGTCTGTGGACACGGTGACATCACTAAAAAAGTCTGATAGGTCAAGAAATATCTTCTGACTGGTTTCAAACACATTGGAAACCAAAATGGTAAATTCCTTAAACTGTCAGTCATAAACATCCATCTCAGTTTACAGACCCACTTCCTGGAGGGGAGGGGAATTATCACTTAATGGTGGAGCTGGAAATATCCTTCTTGACATTATAAAAAAAATTTAATTACTATTTGTTTGGGTTTTGGGCACTGGAAGTTGCTTCATCAATAGGACTCCAACATTAAATTCTGTAAAGGGTTACAGAATTTAATGTTGGAGCCTGTTGATGATATGTTCTGTGTAGAACATTCCCCATTGTCAAAGGTAATGCAAGGCTGTACCATTTTATGTCTTTTCTTAACTTCAAGTGGAGATGTTCATACGTCAGCATCCACCATTTACATCTCTTCAATAAACCGCTCCAATTTTTCCTCATGAACAAATACCAGCATGGAAGCTCAGTCCTCATTTTCTAAGCCATTCTCTAATATCAGGATGTTTTTAATTGCAAAGTTTCAAACCCAAAACCTGGAATAAACTTCCATCTTCTACTGCCTTCACATGAACATGCATCTAATGTGAAATACATGCAGAAAGCAAGAATTTAGTTTCAACAGTAGTTTAGCACATCAAAATAACTCAACACACAACAGCAGACTATATTTAATCTATTGGTAATTGGCCACATGTCACAGATACCTGCTTAATATGGTTGGTATCTGAGCTAATACTGAAACAAGAGATCACATCAGTGCTTTATCCTAGCTTTCAAGCAGATGCAGTTACCCCTTTTACAACCAAAAGGCTTTCAGTGACCATGAAGGACAATTATAATTGATGCATTTTTTTGTTTCCACAGACTGTTCCACAGCGCACAGACCAGCTCCCCCTCCTCCATATCTTGCACAAAACTCTGAAGACGCAAGGAGCACACATTTCATCCGTTCTGTCTCTGCCCCAGAAGAGAGCCTGTCTTCACTTCACTCCTCATCTACACCGCTGCACTCACCACCCACAGCAATAAATGCAGACTCCCCATTGACTGTTCCTTCTAATGGTGTGGTGAACGGAGACCCTAAGAAACCTCCTACCCCCTTTAGAACCACATCTCTCCCTCTCCAGAACCCTGCTGAGAAAACTGTGCCATCACAGTGTATTCGAGACACCCAGGCCAACAGAAGCACTCATTCATTCATGGAGAACACACCAAGCCAGAGGGCAAACCAAAAGACTCTGACAGAAAAGAAAAATGATACAACAGAGTTAAAGTCTGACCACAGCGCAGAGCCTCCTGCTGCAGCAGAGTATCCTGGAACCCTTGGAGTCCCTACAGTTCAGACGACTCAGGCCAGGAGAGCACTTTTTAGCAATCTGCCATCACACACACCAGTAAGAAGAACAAAAAGTGAGGGCCAGGTTCAGGTGGCTGTAGCCTCAGCTGGGCAGGCCCAGTCAGCAGTACCGGAGGTCTGCACGGATGCCACCATGAACGACCGCCTGTGGAGCAAGTTGGAGCCAGGCAGCCACCGAGACAGCATGTCCTCCTCCTCTAGCATCTCTTCCAGCGACACTGTCATTGACCTGTCCCTGCCTAACCTGGCCAGGAAGAGTCTCACGAGCCTGCCCACAGCCCTGCCAACCTGCGATCCTCCTTGGGTCAACTGCCGCCACTCTGCATTGGTCTCCTACGACACCCTGCGAGTCACCAAGAGTAAGTCAAACCCTAATCTTCAGCAAAGTGAGTGCCTGAAAGATGAGCTTAAGCCTCGCAACCTGCAGCCCTCCGAGGATGCTTCTGTGGACTCACCCAGCCGACTGACTCAAAGAAGGCACACATGGAGTCGTCTCTATATGGAAGGGCTCAAGCAGTCATCTGCCAACAGGCCGTCTGTTACATCGAGAACCCCAGCAAATACAGCTTCCATGTCGAAAAGCCTCGGGGATCTGACCTCAGATGACATTTCCTGTAACTTTGACAGCAAGTACCGCAGCATCAGCCGCAGTTTCATTGTAAGGCCAACCCGGGACCAGCTCCGCAAGGGCAGCCCTCTGAAGTCTCGACCAGCCAGCGACCTGACAGAACAACTACGGAAGCTGACTGATGTGGAGCCCCTGACTGCTAGCGACTTCGCCCCGGGAGACAGGCCTGGAGAGTCTCAGGAGGAGATAGTGGATGAGAACCTGGTGCGAAGGACATCCTCAAGGAGCCAAAGCAGGGTGCGGTACATTGCAAACAGGGCCAAGAAGGCCCAGGAAAGGCAGAGGCTCCAGGGCCTTTTACAGGGCAGAAGTGCAAGCTTTAGCCTTACTGGTAGCAATGGCAGTGGAAGTAGGGCTAACCCCATTGAGGAGCGAGGTAACCCCGAAGGGGCATGTTGCGTGGCACGGAGTCCCTGCACCAGCCTGGACCTGCTGAGTCAGCTCACCCCCCTAGGAACACCCTCCCCTAGACCTTCCCAGTCCTCCCCAGACCCTGAAAACAGTGAAGTCTTTTTTATGCTCAAACTCTAAGAGCTGGCTGACTTGGAACTGAGCGTGAGAGACACAGCTAGAGACTTGTCTGGACTACAGTCCAGTTTTTCTCAAGTAGAAATCTTTTTTTTCTAAAAGTTGTGTATCTTGCAGAATATCTCAGATATCTTAAATTGGATCAAAATACAGATTATTTCATGTCTCACAGAAAACTATGTTCTACTACTAGTAATCCATGAACAATCAATTCTACATCTGTTGTGCAAGATACACTTTTTAACCTGTGCATTCATTCATTCTGTCTGGAAGCTACTGGAGTGAGTTCTTACTACAGCTCTGTTGTCTGTTTGCACCAAATGTTAGATAATTGCCAGAATGTATTTAGTGAAAAATACCTGGAGTTTTTATATGGCTGTCTATGTTGACTGTGATCTACCCTGAGTATTTTTTGGAATTTTACATGAGCATACAGTAGCAATAGATCACAGCTAGAGGACAGGATTTTAAACGATCCATTCTTTTTATTTACTTGAAACTGCAATGTTATACTTTAACAGAGTTGAAAATGAGATACTTTATGTCAAGGCGTTATTATCAGCCCATCCATACACTAGCAATATTGTGAAAATGATGGCATCATATTGAAGATAAAGTACAGCTTGATGCTAAACGGCTCTCATGTCTTAGGTGAAAAAATGGAAAGGAATAATTTCTACAATGCAGGACAAAAGGTCTTTATTTTTAGTGTTCCTTCTGTAGTGCTTACATTGTAATTTGACCAAACTGCCAATATTTTGCTAACCTTCCTGATCTGTGGCATGTCACAGCACTGAGAGTCCTGTGTAGTCGACTCCATATCAAGTTTAGCTCTTTTTAGTTGACTGCATGACCTTTTATGCATTGCAATGTTTATTTTAAGGCTGTACTTTATTTTTCAAAGACTTTTTTTATATGAAGATTTGTTAATATTCCAAACTTCTTTTTTAGGATTGTCACAGGAGCATCATGTCTGAAACCCTGTGCTATCATTGGTCCGTGGTACTAAAACAAGATTGAAATAATCTGTATCGAAGCACGTTTATTTGTCGGCCTGCTGTATTGTTTACGCTGCCATGCCAGTTCTATGTGTGAAATTTTAGGGACAATATTTAATTCAAACAATGTGTTATTATTACCTGAATAAATCGCAACTGCATTATTGAAAGTTTCACTGCTCATTTATTTCATTTCTTGATCTGTAAACAGCTTTCTTAGTTCAGAGACAAAGAAGAGTCGTTAAACCATTTAAACTGAGCCCTATACAAGCTGACATGTAAAAGCCGTTGGCCTTGGTCTTGGCAGGGTCTGGTTGCTGCTCTAATTATGGACTCTGCTTCGGCCTTTGTTCACCAGGCATCACCTCACTCAAGCTCTCTGGCAAAAAAAAAGCTAGACCCCCTGCAGGAAGGGAGAATGTTCAAGAACAAAGACTTGACGCTGCACAAGAGACGACAAGTTCAACCAGACGTTAAAGGAGAGAAAAACAACTTTTCAGTGTCCCTTGCCACCCAAGATCAGATTTTCTTTAGGCTACAAAACTGTTTACTTACACTTTCTTAGACCCCAGAAAGTGGTGTATGGAATAAAATCTAATCATACTCCAGTCATAGGAGTAGTTATTTGTACATTCCTCAAGCGTTTGCTAAAGTATGCTTCGAGTGGGTTCTTGGTAAAATTAAAAGTCATTTGAGCAGCATGTACACCCTGGGACACAAACTACCGACTGAAAAACGATATAATGATAACACCAGTAATGGATTCATGCATACCTTTAAGGAAGCTAATGGAAATCTGTTGCTATTAGCTTCCTCTGGAACACTGGTCGCTGGTCAAGTTCACCCTAAACTTTCCTCCTAAAAACCCTAACCCGTCCTCCATGTGCCCCCACACCACCCCCCTGACCCCACACCCATGCTTTCTCAGGACACTGATTTGTCAGTCAAAGGTTTGTCCATTGTCGAATCTGTGGTTTCCAAAGCTGATGGCCACCTCTGGCGAGCTGTCACACGCTGCCAGGCCTCTTCCTCAGCTCTGTTAGACTTTGTGAAGCGCGACATGCTCATTTTAGCGCCACAGATTACGCTCCAGCCAGTACACAAACACAAAAGACAGCTTCATTAGGATTCCAAGAAAACCACCAAGTCCCTCTTAAAGCTGTATTTATCTAGACAATTTGGCATCGCTTGGCCTCTCAAATGCAACCCCCCCAGCTCTGTCTAGCACTTCAAGCCTGAGAGAATGTTTTTGTCTCAACGTGCGAATACAGTCCCTCCTTTCAAGTTGAAATCACAGCCTTTTTTTGACCGTTTTGTACAAATAAATCAATCTAGTTTGCAGGGTTATACTCTAAGCTGTAGAAATGCTTCTAAGACAAAGAAACGAAACCATTTAATAATGATACGTACAAAATATCAATCACTGTAGATAGTGTAAGTTATGAGTTTGGGGGGTTGGAGGAATCAGATGCCAAACGTGATGTGAATTGCTTAGGGGTTTTGTGCCCTGAGCTCAAACACAAATACAAGCAGATGTTTTTTTTCCTTTGACTTCACATTTTCAGATGTTCTCACAGAAAGGTTGAACTTGTGTTGAGTCCATCAGAGTTAGTGAGGGGAAAGAGAACATGCTCCAGAGCAGAATGTTTTCCTCTGATTCCTGGGGACCCCCATCCTTCCAGCCCCACCCACGCCAGTCAACCTCCACCTCCCCCTCCCCTTTTCTAAGATCCCGTTATGTAACCTTACAAAAACAAGTCTGGTAACACTTATGGTATTACACAATTACTCTTAAAGTGGTAGGCTAAAAACAGACCTACTCACCACTGTGTTTCAATTCAGTAGTTCAGTAGATTCTAATTAATCAAGTTTATTTTTTTTCTTGGTATTGGAACTGAAGAGGAAGAAAAACATTGATCGCCACCTAATCTTCATAATTCATACAACCCTGGGCACGTACGTGTCGTATTCTACTGTGTAACATTATTCCATCTGGCTCCAATAATTAGAAATCATCTTGCCTCAGACTTTTTTCCTCCCAAAACTTCTGCCCAACAATCACAAGTTTATTCTCCCTTTGAGCTCCCTTGATCTCCTCCCTCCCTGTGCTCCCCCATATAAACCCCCACAACATTGTTCTGCACACAACCCTTCTCTCGTCCCACTTGCAAGACACGTTGTGATTTTTTTATACATTTTCCTCGAGTCGTCCATAAGTCAAGGTTTTGATTCACACTGAGGTAAGGGAACTTTTGTTATATAGCATAGTGTGACTGTTTTACCACATTATTCTTATTTATTAGCATTTTTCATTACAAAATATAAAAATATATAAAATCAAATCAAGCAAATCACACCTGAAATTACTGTAAATGTTATATTCTCTTGGTTAGAAACTAATGAGTGTTTTTTTCAGGTTTGTAGCAACATGAAAGGTTACACGGCTTTCGTCCTCTGTGTAACAGGGCTGACTGCATGCCTGGTCACAGCAGGTAAGATTAATGCACACAACCTGGCACTAAAACACAATGTTGAACTGGTTAATTTGAGTGAACACATCACATTTTGGGTCGTCATGGTTCATGTTTTTTATGCAGAACATTGTCTTCATTTACTACTCCTACCTGTTGTACTGGAACATGGTGTGATTGGCGAAAAACCCAGATAGCCAGACAGAACTTTATTAATTCTGATGGAAAAGCATGCTCTGTCTGCCAGATTAGTCAAAAAGACATATCAGGGAAAACAACAGGCTCACTGTGGGATGGCTTTGTTCCCTCTAGGCCATGCAAACTGCTCACCCTCTGCAGCAGCAATCAGAGCAGAGAAGCCACTGCTCGGTCACACTCATGTCACGATTTGATATCTTTTAATGGATCAGTACTCAGAATTTTATTCAACCACTTGTAATTGTGTAACCATGACAGTCACACCTGAACTGGGAGGATTTTAGTATTATTATATATAATTTTTATAATAAAGAATTTTGTCATTTTTTATTATTATTTTAGTAAACTTTTTCAATAATCTCAGTGAGTCTAACCTCAGTATGCAGCGCCGAAGAACAATTTTCTCCTATTCCGTACTGTACGAATGCAGTTTCTATACTAAAAATAAACATCTGCCAGTAAGTTGGTACTGATAGGCAGGGTGCAATTTGCACATCCCTACCTCTGCTGAATTATTTTAATCCCTGGTGGGGACAAAATTTATCCTCCTCTCAGAGTGATCATGCTACTTAGTGATGCAACAGATCAAAAAACTCACGGTTTGGAGCAATTTGTGGTTTTGTTAGGGCTGCCTTTATTTTAAAATGCACTACTTTGGCTCTGATCCAACTGCCTCTCTCTGTCTGTAGGCAACCACCACTCTTGAGTCTTGCTCAAGAGTGGTGGTTGCATGTCCCGCCCACAACTCTGTCTGATTCGTTGCAGAACGCGAATAATAGCCCATCAACAGTCACAAAACTCTTTTCACTGGGGAGAGGGAGTGTTATTTTTATCCCCCCTAGCTGTTTTTTTCACAGATTGCAACTTGCTGATAGGAAATTATATAGTCTGCTTCAACATACTTCAATAAATCTGTGGGACTTTGGAAACAGTTTCAAGATGAAAATCTTGGCTCAGTTATATGTTAATATTGATTAAAGAACACAGTGTTCCAATTAAATAAAAATAATAAATACGTTCAATTCAAATTACCATAAAACTTTGACACTGGTCCCGTTAACTGGGCTGTTGGTGTGTTTTGACAAAAGCTTTGGATGTATAAAACCTCTTAAAGCCCACCTGGCTGCCTGCCTGAGCTAATTCTATGCTTCTTAGATGTTTACATTTTGGACCTACAATACATTATCACAACAAGTATCCAGTTAATTTTACAAAAACAATTCAGATATACCAGTATGATAAACAAGAAAAAAGATGTTTACATTACACAAGTAATATTCATACTGGTTCAAATAAACAATATGATAGAACCCTGTCTCACCTCTTTGGTGGGTGAAAGTTTTGTGAGAAAACACTAAAGGCCTGTCCCAAATAAGTATAAGCAAGATGAGACAGAAGCAAATAAAAGATGGAACTGTTCATTTAAGTTTTACAGTAAATGTATGAATAGGAAGAGAAAATATTTTTTGAAACATTTGCTGATTTACTTTTTTCTGTAACCATTGTAACCATTTTTTTTTCCATCTTTGACTACATCCTTCATCTTGGTTGTGTGTAGCATTGTAGCACAGTTTGTGTCTACACCTGAGTAACAAATCAAAAAAGTTAGTGATTTTAGTCTGCATGGTGGCTTTTTTATTGCTAAATACACATAACTGTTGTTTGTGTCCTGTCAAACAAATGTCACCACAATCTTCAAGCATTAATCTTCTATGATAATGTAAAAGGGAAAAATTAAAAAAAACTTTAAAAGATTTATTTATAGCCGTATGTGGGGTTTTGCAGCATTGTTCAATATCAACTTTGTTGATTGCCAATGTGGTTGGGTTATACTGGTGAAAGAGGAGGGGAGCTGTCCGACCAGCTATGCCAAACCTAAGGTCAAAAGCCCATGAGCCAGGCTGCAAGTCACTTTTTGTACAGCTAAAGTGTGAAAAAAACTTTACCTTTTAAAAAATGTTAAAAAGAAACCCTGTCTTTGTTTCCAAAGCACTTTGCCAAACATTTCTTACTTTCTGAAAAGCTAAGTGCAATATGGCTCTGCTCATGAAGGTTTCACTCAACCAAAGAGATCAGCCCTGCTTCTACAAACTGTCTGCAGTGTTACAGCAGCCCAGCTCTGTGCCAGCGGGTTCTGGCTGACCTCTGACACGCTCCCAAATCATTCCTCACATTTGACTCTTTCCCCACTGGCACTGTTGGACGGTTGGAGTCCTATCAAAGCACAGAGGGGGCACCATCCAATGTGGCAGCATCCCATTTCTCACCAGTGGAGGGGCTACTGTCTTGCTGTGGTCCAGAAAGCACTGTGATAAATCAATTAACCAAGTGGGGGGAGGACTCTGCAGGCAGGCGGTGAACTGACAGGCATCTCCGCAGATCCTAGGTCCTGCCATCTTCTCTAGAGGAGGCTGATGGAGTGTCATGGGCTTTATACGACCCCATCGGGCCCTCTTTTGTTAACGCATGCAGTTATGAAGAACTTGCCCCCCTGGCACCTCCGCTTAACCTCCTTCTTTCTCTGACCAACCCTGGCAGGGCATGTTAGGGCCTGGTGGACACACTGGGAATGCCATTAGTCACAGTTACAGCAAAAAGAAAACAACTCGGAGTGTCATGGGTAATGTCAGGGAATGGGGCAGGGGCTTCATGCCCTGCTCTGATTACATGGTGGACGGGGCTTAAGGACGGCCCCCACTTTGATCCCCCCACAGGGTCCCCATTACCCCCCTGATTGTACCTTGTAACTGAGCCCTCAGTATGGAGCCTTTCTCTCCCGGTCGCCTGAAAAACAACCTTCAACAACACTGCCATTGTGCTCCAGAGTCTGTCTAGCTTATTTACTGCTGTGTCTGAGAGAAAAACACTCAAAGCACAATATGCGTCATTAGGCTTTCAGACGGCGCTCTAGCTTGTAGACATGAAACTAAACCACTAATCAGCCAAAGAACTTAACAAATCCTCTCATCTTTGTGCGATGCTTTACAAGAATCCAGAATTTACTTGTTTTTTTCCATTCTAGATGCCAAGGAGTTATCCATCACTACGATAAAGGTATTCTTTCTTTGTGCCTCTCTCTAGACTACAAAGCCAAGGTGGCAGTGGCCCTGACCAGCTGTGAAATAGTCATCTTGGCTGAACTGACACTCTGTGAACGAATAGATCTGGTTCAATACAAGAAGTTTTTTCATCAGTAACAATAAAACTGTATGGGCCAAGTTTATTGCTAAGATCATACAAAGAGGTGCCATCACTAAAGAATAGTGCAAAAGGTCGTGAAACACGAGCAGTCCATCAGTCAGAGAGACACAAACTCTGGAAGAGGATAAAGGAGATTTCGGAAGATCCAGTAAAGCTGTAAACATCCATGATGTCAGATTAAGCCTCTTCATTATGTCCACAAGCCAAATCTTGTGGACATAATGCATCCTTTCCAATTTTAGTTGTGCATGCCTTAATGTTACATGTTTGCAAAATGCATTTAAGTGCAACAGGAGGGCAGTTTATTTATTTGGGCAACTTGTTTTGAGATTTTAGGGCCTTGAAACATTAAAATTGAAACTTGCTAAATTCCTGAAACACAGTGAATTGCATCAGGAACAAGTAGACAATTCTTACTGCACTGGGAGAGTGTTTCAATGTAAGGAATCAAATTATTGATAAGATGTCTTGATAAGAGATTTTATGCAGTGTAAAAAAACAGACATGACTTGCACACTCATCCTCCTGTCCTGTAAATATGACCCTGTAATCTTTAAACAGTAATTCTCAATTTTTTTGAAAGCATTGCCAAAAGTCAAAAATCAGTACAAATTCTGGGTTATAAGATTTCCCCCCGAAAGCAGCAATTGTTCTCATTTCTTAAATATTGTATCACCTTTGCTGCTGCTTTGGCCCAGTTCTTGCACAATGATCCCTCACACTCCCCGTTAAAATGAGGTTGTTTGTTCTGTTTCCTTAGCAAGATCCGTACATTATGAGCAAAGGCTCGGAGCTGGAGGGTTTCTGCATCGATTTGATCACTGAACTCTCCAAGAAGCTGGGCTTCAAGTACAAACTCCACCTGGTGAAGGACAGCCGCTACGGAACCATGGACCCCAGTGGCAACTGGAACGGCATGATTGGTGAGATCATCAGAGGGGTAAGTCATAGTCCATGCTACTACCATGTCCATGCTAATACTGGCTCTACTTAAAATGTGATACTCTAAGCAGTACATGTATGTTGACTGTTAGTGTGAAACACTGCAACTCTGAGAGTATATGCTCTGTTTGTTTTTTATTTGGTTTGTTTGCAATTTCGCATTATCTGGTTTTTGGCCCCAAGATTCAGAATATAAATAATAAGTCTGAGTAGGGAGGTGGTCTTGGTGGTTGGATGGCAGACACCAGACTTTCACCAAGGAAACCCAGTGTTTGTTTCCCAAGCGAAGCAAAGAAAGCACTGCTCCTGTACTGCCTGAAAACAGCTCCCCTGCCCAGGCTTTACTTCAGAAACTTATCTGCATCACTATGTAACACACGTCACAATGCTCCCCTAGCTTAATATGAAATTAAAATAACTGCTTCTGATTGGCCAACAAAGATCTAATAGAAGTGAGATCACTAAATAGCTAAAATACAGCGTTCAACACACAGGGTGAAAAAAGGAGCTGCAGCAATGGGCAGTGTGAAGAAGAATATGGTGTTTTTTGAAAATGAAACCATGTAAACCTGTTCTGGTACAACCCCTCTAAATAAAATTAAGAACCTTAAAATGAGCATCATATGACTTCTTGAACTTACATATTTTAACCCAAACCATTATCTTTTTCCACACTTAAGTAGTAAGAGTGCCTAAACCTAACCAAACTGTGATGTTTCACAGAGTTACGCACATGTTTTATTTTAAAAGTATAAATGGACGTTGCATATTTATTCTTGCTTAATTGACCATGGTGCTTTACACGTGCAAAAATGACTCTAAAGGGTACCCAGAGCGTTAAGTGACACTTGAGGGGTCTTGAACAACAACGAGGAGTGAGAATGTCTTGACTGGACAGTTAGAGAGTTTAAAAGTTGTTGTGTAAATTTAAGTATTGGATATTTATATTAGTATATTTATGTTCTTAGAAGCATTAAAACTGCCCCAAAATTGTCAAAATTGTATCCCTAGGCCTGTATTGGCACCACATGGGTTCTCTTTTTAAGCAAATTTATGTAGTTTTGATATGACAAAAGAATCTCTATAGAGTGTGAAGTGGCACACCTTGTACTATGTCACAACTTTTCCTGCAGTATGTGATATGTGTGCCTACTGCCTGTACCTTCCATCAGGAGGCTGACCTGGCGGTGGCCCCCCTCACCCTCACTGCGGTCAGAGAGCAGTATGTGGACATGACCACCCCCTTCATGCAAACAGGAATTGGCTTCATCATGAGCAAAGACTTGGCTACTGAAGAGAGCACCTTTAGCCTGCTGTCACCCTTCTCCACCGACATGTGGATTGGTGTCCTCATTGCATTCCTGCTGACAGGTCTCTGCATATTCCTGGTGGGCAGGTAAGAGTAAGCTTCAAAATGTCCGCACAGAAACTGTTTGCCGAAATTATGATGTTTTTCTGTGGTGTATGGCGGACACAGTAGTCAAGTCATGCGTTGTTTCTAGGAATTATAAGAACATGATGGCTTCCGTCACACATTCATAAAATACATAAAATCAGTAAAATACAATTAACATAATTAAATTAGCTCATCATGCCTCTTCACTTCTATCAGAAAAATCAGAATGGACATGAACCATTTCTTAAACTCACATACCTGTAATTGTGGAGAAACAAAACATTCACATAGTTTCTCTTGCGTACATGCTCTCAGCTCCTGCGTAACATCATGAATAAAATCACTAAGTGCTTCATGCTAGTAAGCATCACTCTCCAAGGCACACTTTATCGGAGCAAGTCAAAAAAAAACTCCCGACACAAACGCACATGTTCATTGTTAAGCTTATGCTTCATTAGCAAGAACATTTTTCAAGTGAGTTCAGTGACTTAACTTCATTATTTACAAACAAATAAAATGTAAATAAAAGGAGCGACACAACAGCCGTAGCTTCCCAGAGAACGTCCCCGAAGTAAGAGGAAAAGACGTCAGCCGAAGTGCGGTAAGTGACGTTAGCAAAATAAAGTGTCCACTATACTTCCCGTGTCAAAACTCCAACATTTCCTCTTAGGAAAGAAATATCCCCGTCACATAGAGACCATTAGAAATGTTAACACATTCATGAAAGAAATAAAGAAAAATAACAACAAAAACATCAAAGCGGAAATATGATTTTTGATTCTGATTTTTTTAATACATCCATAGACTGTCTCCTCTGGCTTTGTGATAACAGCAGCTAAAGTTACACTAAAATGACGCTGACATTAGCCGTTTGTTTTCATTGTCATTAAAACAACAAGGAAAAATGTGACCCCAGAGATGCAAACAACTAAAAACTACTAAAAAGAGACACAGTCTTTTCAGTCTGGACGTCTGTAGCAGGGGTTACATGTCAGTGTACAGGGACACACGTTTCAAAGCACAGTTCAAATCAATTCTATAATTATAACTTATGAGAAGATATCGTGGCCTAGACAGAGGCGCCTAATTTTTCAGATTTCCGTCCAGTAACTCCTCAGAATTATATTTCAATGAACAGACACATACTGTACATATCCTGCCGCCGCAAGTGCAGATTTAACACAAGGCCTTTTCTTTTTCTGCAGGATCAGTCCCACTGAATGGGCTGGGCCAGACACAGAGGAGCACAGCTTCACGCTGCTGCACAGCTTCTGGTACATCACTGGAGCGCTCACCCTGCAAGGTAACACAGCAGTCTGCTAAGAACCATTTTATTTAAAAATACATATTCAGTGTTGTGATCCATTTGTTTTTGTTTTACATTTGGTATTTTGCAGACTGAATTGTGAAAACTAATTCAGATCGATCATAAAATAAAATAATACTGTAATAATAAGTATCATAATAACTATTAAAATCATACCAAATTCAAGGTGGTGTTCACCATCAGTAAACCTTGTTATTGGTTTAAATTGAGTGTAAATGTATACCGTGAATATATTTTAGAGAATTTAGAAGCAGTGGGTTTACTGCCCTGCAGTCCTGGTCACAGGATGCTTTGTTCTGTCACTTGACTGCTGTCTTCATCCTCTCAGGTGCTGGTCCTCACCCTAAAGCTGTGTCTGGACGGCTCGTCAGCGCTGTTTGGTGGCTGTTCGCTGTATTGCTGCTGGCCTGCTACTTTGGCAACTTCAACTCCATGCTGCACTCCAACGACAAACACATCTCCATCAAGAGCTTTGAAGACCTTGCTAACCAGGATGTGATGGATTATGGTACAGTCGAATCTGGATCCACCATGCTTTTCTTTAAGGCACGTTCAGTCGCTCCTAACTAGAGTTTATAGTTATTACAGCTGGTTCATAATGTCTGAGACAGGTTCATATGGTAGGATGGAAGAAGATGTGATCCTGATGTCTTGCACATTGAGAATATTAAAATGTTTTATTTTTCATTGTGTTCTTTCTCAGAATTCCAACAATCCTGTGTACCGGCGAATCTACCAGCACATGGAGCGTAAGAAGAGCTTCGTGTCTACCATGGAGGAAGGTGTTCGCCGCACCCAGGAGGGAAACTTTGCCTTCATTGGTGAAGCGGTGTCCTTGGACTTGGCAGTGGCTCGCTACTGTAAATTGACCCGTTCACAGGAAGTGATTGGTATGAGAGCCTACAGTATTGCAGCGCCTGTGGGTGAGTCCCTTGGATCTGGGAAAGCATGTTGTTCACTCACCAGTGAACTTGGGATGCACATTGGATTATCTATCAATTAAAATTCCTATATGTAGAATTTAGAGGTGGATTTTGTATCTTTTAAATGATGCCATACGTTTGAGTTTTTTTCATGAATTGCTGCATTATAATGCACAAATGTAAACTATATTTGTCTTTGAGTTTATTTTCCCTGCAGAGAGTCTTTTACTGTATTGTCTTTGTTTGCTGATCAGTTCTAGTGCTATTTTAGGAGAATTATCTGTAAATAAAAACAGCTAAAAAAAAGCGCATGGTAATAACGGGAGGTGGGAGATGGTTTAACATTTGGGTCAAGTCAGTGCTTCACCAATCTGGAGCTTGGTGGCAAGACAGTCACAAAACGCTTTTAGTGAATGAATCAAACTGAAATTGTAAACCTTCTCCATCTCCAGTGGAAATTACACCTGGCAACACCCGTGTCTAGTTCTCTACAATATTCTCCTAACATTCCTGTGATATCCATGACATGACTTAACATATCTCATAGGATATAGGGACTCTGTGTTAGTGTTGTTACTGCTAGTTTACCACTGAGAAATTAATGGCCACAGAGCCTTGGCCAGAGATGGAGGAGGCAGGGCGGTGCAGCCAGGCTTTGACCCTGCCATGGAGTACAGACATTTAGAAGAGGTAGAAACACTTTTGCCTTTGGACATGCTGAGACAACGCATAAAAACTAGTTAAATCTACCTTAACCTATCTTTATTACTTTCAGCTTTGTGTTTGTCTCTTTCTTGTTTGTCTATATTGGTGTGCACAAAACCAGCTTCATAAAGAAATGGTTTTCCCAGTTTGGTGTAGAAGACTGAACACATTTGAGTTGAACTGGAACACTAGCTGTGAGCCAGATCACCAAAAATTGGCGTTAGACCTCACACTCTTGTAGTTAAATGGGAGCTAATCCCTGTAGTTAAGTTAAAAAATTTGATGGAAAGCCTGAAACCAGAAGAGTGGAGGCTGTTCCAGTAGCAGGTTAATGCTCATGATCTCACAGTGAGACATTCATCAGCCTTGTTTCTCTATCACACCACCTCTCTTTGCTTCACCAGGTTCTCCACTGGTCAAAAATCTAACCATGGCCATCCTGCAGCTCAATGAGTGCGGTGAGCTGACATACCTGCGGGACAAGTGGTGGGCCAGCAGCTGCGTGGGAGCCGACAAGGCCCACCCCTCCGAGGCCCTGCAGCCTCATGACCTTCGGGGCCTCTTCCTCATCCTGGGCCTTGGCTTGGGTGTGGGGCTCTTGCTGGCCCTGCTGGAGATCTTATCCATGGCCCGCAACCAAGCTAAAGATAGCAAGGTAGGGAAGAGTATCACATGCCGTGATCATATCATGGACTGTTCTTTAGCCATGCTAGGGATGGTAATGTCTGTCTGTCACTTACTGTGTTCGTGGCTGTGCGGTTGGTGGCAAACCAGTTTCCCTACCGGGATTAATAAATTTTCAATCAATCAATCAATCAAAAATCACTTCAGCTCAGACTAAAATATTTCAAAAACTATTCAATGACTTGCCATGAAACATGTTCCCTAGATGATCAAACTGACCTTTAGCACCAAGCACCAACAGGTTGAGATTTATGACTTTCACTAGAATATCTAAACAGCTATTGGATGCATTCCAATGAAATTTTATACAGGTATCAAAGGTTCCCAAAGGATGATCCCCTGACTTTTCATCTAACCCCACCATGAGGTCAAATTTTAAATTTGTCCAGCACTTTGGTTTATGACCAAATACCTGCAAAACTAATAACATTCCAGAAAACTCTGTGTTGTCCAAAAAAAAAGTAACTTAGGCTAAAAAAAATAAGCTACTGATTACTGCATTCTATTCTATAATATTTTATATTCTGAATTGTCACCTGCCACCTGAATTTTGTGCTTCCCTGGTGCAGAAAATGTCTCCAGAAAATGTTCCAAGAATGCAGGAAATGAAGTGTTTAATGACCCCCAGACCTCCCTATCAACTATTTCATCAATACATTTTTATTCCTAAATAGTAGGCCTATTAAAATATATTCTTGTCTTGTTGTCATGGCCCCAATCTTGTGCAATGTCACATCTCATGGGCAAAGTGTTTCATCACACCCCTAATCTGAGCCCTTGTAATGTGTAATGGTGAGGGGTGTCCGACCAATTTTGGTACCCTTTAGAGTTAGCATCATTTTTCGACGTGTAGGGCTACGTGGTCAAGTTAGCAACAATTAATATGCAACGTCCAATTAGACTTTCAAAATAAAACTAGTGATTAATGCGAAATGGCACATTGTTAACATTGTGAAACATTGTTGCAGTTTGGTTAGCTTTAGGCACCAAAACCACATGGTTATGTTACTTGCGTTACTTGTGTGACTTAACTTACGTAAGTACGTAACTTAGGCAACTTATTTGAAAACATTCAGTGTTGACCTTTTGTTTCACAAGGGAAATGAACACCAGTCTCCTGTTTGAAAGTCCGGTTTCTGGCCCAGCCACTTCCTTTCTCTGGCTTCTCTGTTAAATAACCTATACATACCTTTAGTGTTCAAATAACTCTATAGGGCTTTCCCCAGTGTGTTACAAACTGACCATGCGTTCATATGTGATGACTTAGGAGTGAAAATGGGTTGGTTTTGCGCTAATTAGCACATGTTTGCACGCTTACATGCTAAACTAAGATGAGGACATGGTAAACATTATGCATGCTAAATATCTATGTTAAAGTAGCATGCTGACATTAGCATTTAGTTTAAAGCACCACTGTGCCCGAGCACAACTTCACAAAACAATGTTTTCTTGACCATTCCTTCTTTCTTCCACAGAAATCCTGCTGCTCAGTGTTGACATCAGAGTTGAACCGCCGATTCGGCAGCGGCGGGGAGAGTCCAGAGCAAGAGAGCTCAGACAAAAGCAAAGCCTAAAGGAAAGGTTGACGTTAGCTTTTGATATGATAGTTTCTGAGCTGAGAACAAGCTGAGCCTCTGTCCTGTTCCATAAAACACACTAGCTTTCAGCCATGTGTTGTGTGGTCGTTCAGTGTTTTTTGTACTGTTTTAGAAAAGCTTGGTGAACACATCAACTAGCAGCTACAGTGTATTTAGTAACAAACCAAGAGACTTCCAGCTTCAAACTGCAGATACTAATCACTCTGATTTGTTCAGTGTTGCTGTATCATGTTATCAGACATCCCCATTCCTCCCCCTACTTACATTTTTGTCTTCTTGAACTGTAATGGCTTTATATGTACTTTTAGTTTCTATTTACTTGTGTAGTCCAAATAAATTCCCCAATATCCCAAATGCTCTCTTGTTTCAGAGAATACAATATTTTATTTTCATGGTGGAAAATAGTTTTTGACATCTTAACAGACCAAAACATTATCAAGACATTTTGTAAAGCATTACTGATGATGATGTATGACATGTTTTCCAGACAAGTAGTGAAATCAAAATCCTCAGATATTTTAAAGGTGCCAATCAATATTATTATGTTAATAATAATTCAAACTAGTATGTGTAATGTGAAAAGTGTCACTCAACCACACAGAGAATCACCAACTCTGCCGCTCACTTCACCTCTACGCAGCATCTTGCAGCTCATTGGGTTGGTTCTGACAAACCCACTGTACTCTGCCTGCACAGCACCAAACAGCAGGAAGTTAAAGGTGGGCTGGTATGGTATGCAAAGCTACTGTCTGTATCTGTTTATGTCACAAAAATGTTGCATATTACCAGAAGTGAGCATGTATCTGAACTTAAACCTTAGTAGGTTAGTAGTGTGAATAACTTATTGGGGTTGGGTTACATCTGCTAGCTGGTGAACATAGTGGATAGCATTTAGCACCTAAAGGGCCAGAGATTTTTCCAAGGAGTTGCTAGAGACCAAAAAAAGCTAACAGGAGAGTTACTGTTGGACTTATATTCACCAGGGGACACAAACACAACTGCAAGTGGCAGTTGTTTGCAAACAGTCGCTTTAAAAGGCATGAATGTTGTGTTTTCAGCTTCTTCTACCCCAAGTGGCAAAAGAAATCAGTGACTGTATTTACTTATTTTTGAAATTGTTTAAATTTGTTAAAAAATCTAAACAATTCAGGAATGATTCAGTGCATACACAAGAATATATATTTGCAAATTTTGTTTCTGACTAAGTAGAAATGCCTCTGAAGCAACATTTAGACTTTAGACTTTATTAAGAAGTCTGACCTATGATCTGAAAACTGTAGGAACCTCATTCTTAACCTTGAGCCTACAGATATGTAAGAGTGAGTTATGTTCGCCAGCAGAGGGCGCTCTTGTGTTATCTTATATGCTCATGTTGTTTGCTTTGCCATCGTCTTGAGACATATTGACCCTCCGCAGCCACCGTGGTTTAGTTTCTGTTTTGTGTTTAACAAGGTAAGGAGGGCTCCCGAGCACTATACCACTAGAAACACTTTAATATTGCCAATATGACTTAATATTGCCAATATGACTTTCTGTGTTATAAACTTATGCAGCACACTGGTTCCCAATGTGATTTTGTAACTGATAAGACCCGTTCTGTAAGTTTAGTGTTGTCACGATGTCCATGCTAATAGTTAATTGTGTGGTATGGGCGAG
>JAPMOB010250287.1:0-21511 GCA_029875015.1 Lepomis gibbosus | reverse complement strand
ACACACACACACACACACACACACACACACACACACACACACACACACACACACACACACACACACACACAACTGGCCTTACCCACTGAGATGTGTCTGGAGGTGCCCAGGAAAAAGTAAATGATAACAGGGAAGAAGGCGGAGAAGAGTCCGTACCAGGCTGGCAGTGAGGCCAGCAGACAGTAGGCCAGACCTGAAACACAAAGACAGGAACATATTATAGAGATTTATTGAACGATGCACTTGTTTCGCTTCACCTCACTCATCTGATGAGGCATTTTATACGTCCAAACTACACTTTGTTGTGATCGGATAGTTGCCATAAACTATGGTTACCATTATGTTAAGTTAAAGAACTATTAAAATTTCAAAAAAAACATTTTTTGTAGATCTCTCCTCTATCATTTTTAATATATATAAATATATAATGTTTATATATTTGACATGGTGTTTATGTGATGAGAGCCCTGACCTTATATTACTGCCTGATATTATCATTCTAAACAACTCAGATACCAGAGGCTGACTGTTATCACACATTATCGGATTAGACACAAGTGTTAATGATAAAAGATGTAAGCTAAAGCCAAACTACAATGTAAAAGATGTAATTCCACAATCTAGGCTTCGGACAACTTTTTGTATTTACTCCTCATTTTCAGAGTCACAGGTGAGATTGACAGTGGTTTCTTTTGTGCTAAATAAACAACAAAATAAACAATAAGTAAATCTCCTTTTAAAGAAAAAAAACCACCAACCTCAATGAGTAATGTACCAACCCTTCAGGGAAATCAGTAACAACATCCCCACCCCAACACAGGAATGTTCAAATACAGGATTTTTTCCCCCCTACTGATACCAACACTGTGTGATTGAAGATGCATTTGTCTACTCCCTGTAGTTATGTCATGCAGTGGGAATGAGGCTCCTGATTACTGTGGAAGTTTCATCTTCATTTCACAGTGTGTTTTGCATACCAAGAGGAAAAGTAGTTGACCTGTCCTTGGTGGATTCAACTACAGATCATTATTTCAGCTTTCATCATTTATCAAGACCCCCCTGTGATACATGCTTCCAGCAGCCACAGATGAGCTTCATCTTGACCACATAACATGTGGAAGGTTTGCACTTTCCCCCAATATTCCACTACCCTGACCTATCAGAACTAGTACCAGTGTAGGAGGAGAATGTTCGCTGGTATCCCGCCTATGAACACAACCAGTTGTGTTTGTTTGTTGGAGTCACTGGGAATCAACCTGTACCCACAAACTGGATGACGTTTGATTTAAAAATGTTTGACTTTTACTTACAAAACCCCCATAGTGCAAAAATAGGGACACTTTGATAGTGAACAGTGAAACAGAGGTTTTTCCAAAATGTGACTAATGGAGTCAGAGGTTTAGAAAAGCTTACAGAAGAGAAAGTCAGGTATTGTCGAATAATGAAAATGGTGTACCTTTTGTTTTCTACTTTTGCCAGTAAAAGGAGGAATGCCTCCATAGTGCCAGTTTGGTTTAAGAAGAATTAAATCTTTACCTTACATTTAGAGACTGTAAAGTGAAACACTTGCAGTTGTGGACATTTACCTTGCAGGACAGCTACTAGTCCAGTGCTGACACCAGATACGATGTCACTGAGCAGCCACTCTTTGACTCGATAGATTTTCAGCCAGCTGATGATCGGCAGAAGAGAGAGAGCTGCATTCTTGGCTCGTTTGGTATCAAATCTGCCACGGTAGCAGAAACAAATATAAAGTCCACGCTCACTTGCACAGACACAAAAACAAGAATCACCAAAGGCACAAGAAACCCAAATTTGGGCTAAAGTAAAGTATCGCCAAGTAGGGAGGAACCGATTAAAATTTGTCACTTTTTAATCTTCTGCTCCTGTAACAAAGCAAATGTGTATTTGTTTTAAACAAGAAATGGGTTACTTACTTACTTACTTAAACATGCTGGACATCAACAGACAACTTCTCTCAAGTACCACAAATGCAAGTCATACTTTCTACAAATCATTTCTACAAAGAAACTGCACAATAGAAAGCCTTATAGACAGGTGCGTTGAATCAAAAACAACCACACACGCCCATGCTCTGATGATCACTTAATTTACCTCCTTGTTTAAATTCCTAGATGAATGTCTGAGGACCACAACGTCATGAATAAAGTGAATAGACAGTTTTCTGGATTTTTTTTTTTTAGTTCTTTTACTTCCTACAAACAGCATGTTTCAGATGTTCAAAACAGAGTTGGAGCAAGACCCAAGCTTTAACTTTACAAAACTTGACCCCAACCATCATAATTTGAAAATTATTTTAACTTAATAATTAATTTGTGCATACATACTTAAAAAATATTTCTGTAGTCAGTGCTGTGTTAGAAGTTTGTACTAATGTTACCCAGAAGCTCGATGTTTTCCCCTCACCCCTTTAAGTGTATCATCTTAACATCCATAAATGACAGACTTCAAGGATTATTTGTGCAGTGATTGAAAAGGCAAAAAACACACAAAGGAAACAAAAACTAAAAGCATTGCAAGTTCCTTACATGAAGTACTGTCGGATGTGGTCCAGCATGGTCTTACGTCGCCTGTAGACCTTCTCATGCTCCTCTGCGAAGGACTCCTCTGAGTACAGTGGCCTGGCCACCACATACTGCTTAGCTCCTGGACGGATCATCTTGCCTCTGCTGCCTGGAGGGCCGCTGCTTCCTCTCTATGTTGCTCTGAGATCCATTAATCACATTAGGTTAGGACGAGGATCCCGTCTTGCCTTTGAACATCACTTATCAAAGCACATTAACAGCAAACAACAAAGGTCCAGACCCCCAAACACAGGCAGACCACATGAGCCAGGTCAGGACNGGGGGGGGGGGGGCTGACATGACAGGCTAAATTTCAGCTTTAGAAACAGAGAGAACACCATGGAGGATTGTTTTAAATTTTAGCATTTAAATATCTCAGCTCCCAGACTTTTCCAAGATCAAGTTTCATTTTCAGTACTGCTACAATTCCAGCTGCTAATGAAGATCCTTCGATGTTCAAAGATTTTATACTCAAAAGCTTTTTTTTTTTTTTTTAAACTTTCACATCCCCATGTACAGCAGCTTGTCCTACATACCTAACAGCTGCCTCAAATCCAAACGCTCCACTCTGTTGCTCCTCCCTCACCTCCCGGAGATCAACTGGGACCTCAGACAACATATGCATCAATAAATGCCCTCTCTGCCACTTATCATGTCTGTAATTATTAACAGCAATCATGATGATGTCCCAGTTTTGCACAACTTCTTGACCCCTGCCTTATCCTTGACCATTGTTCTTACTGCTATCTTTAACCCGCAACTTTCTTTCCACTCCTGAAGAGCATTTGGAAGATAATGTATCACAGGGCAGGTCATGGTTAAGAAGTGGAAATCATGTAGCTTTTCAGAATGGGAAAAACTCTTAAGCGTCAGCTGTAACGCTCAGCCGTGCACTTGAAAAGTAAAAATGGCCTGTGTGCTGCAAGAACCAAGACTGTTTGAGGAAAAACTGCTGAATGCATGGTTGTCTTTCAAAATTCATCTAGCGTGTGATAAGATGCACTGATACTCCACAGCCAAATGCTGGCGTGAAAGTTAAAGACATTACAGGTTAAAATGTATCAGTCATCTTAAAATGTAACGAACCTCATATGTTTTTCCTCTACGAAGTGGACAGAACAGAGAGCTAACAGCAACTAAGTATTCCTCCAAAATTCAGCAACACCAACCGGACTGATAAGAAAGAGCAGAAACTGTTGGACTTGGAGGTGTGTGTGTGTGTGTGTGTGTGTGTGTGTGTGTGTGTGTGTGTGTTCACTGGTTTCAGTGCAATCTTATCGAAATGTCTACTGAGAATTAAGTGGAAGTAATGCCTGCCTCCGCTGTTTGTCCAGGATGAAGCACAGTTCAGGCCAGGTTCATGGGAAATGTGTGTGTGTGTGTGTGTGTGTGTGTGTGTGTGTGTGTTTCTGTGTAAACCCAGATGCATAAATACATCAAAATCCAGTCTCCGGTTTGAGGGATTTTAATGGACATATTCCAAATGTTGCCACCTGACAGCGATTTTCCACCATCGCTGTCAGGTGCCAAAAGCACACAATGTGGATGTGTGTTCTAATTGCATGGCTGTGATCAGGTGTTGCCCGCCAGCCGTTGTTCTGTCACACCATGCTTGATAAATGAGGTCATGGACTGATTACTGCTGAAGTCTATGACTTCCTGTCGATTACACCAGGGTCAACCACTTCTCCACTTGGTATATGTTTCAATTAATAAAAAAGATACGGACGCAAAGAACAACGGGCTCATGGGCTGTGTGGGCAGAGATCTATAAATACCTATAATCTGTTACCTAGACCTGCTCTACCACCTGAGCCAGACCAACAGGTAAGCGGACAGAATACACTTGTTTTCCACTGTGTCTTGAGCAAATTATTTTTATGGTTAGCAGCAATGGTGTAGTTTACGTGATGTGCAGTTATATGCTGTATACCTGCTTGAAAAAGTCAAGGATTTCTGTATACCCACTTAAAATAGCGAGATGATACGTAACAACATTGTGTTGTGACAGCACATTCACACTTTCATTCATGAATTCACCCCATGTGTGCTCCGGAGCCCACAGAAACCCCACCGCATACACTGCTTTGTGAATTCTATACAACACATGCTAAATTTCCACAAGTAAATCAGGTCTGGACTCAGTTTAAGTATCTTTAATTGCAATTAGAGTTGCTGCTGCGTCACTACATATGACTGAATGCTCCTGTTTGTTATCTTCAACCCACCCCGATGCCCACAGAAGTTTTATCTCCTTCTCCTTCACTACATGTTCTGACATCTTTCTTTTGCTTGTTTTCATAAAATATAAGTCAACAATGGGATCTGGGATCAACCACGAAGGTATATCTGAACGACATTTTGGTGGACGTACACTCACAGTACCAATTTCATCTGCCATAGAATTGAGTTTTTCTGTAAAGTTTGTTTTGATCCTTCTAGCTGTTCTAATAAACTCATATTGTTGCCTCAACAGGCTTTTTGTTGATAGTGTTTTATTCTGGTTGAAATGAACTGATGTGAATCACTAAAAGAGTAATGAAACGAAAACAAACCGTAATTACATTCATATTGATGTCGCTGAAGCTGCTGCCACTTCCTGTGACACTGCAGGTGCAAGCAGATGATACCAACGTTAACCTTACAGAAACTTCAGAAAACCAGGCAGATGAGGCTGACGCTAACGTTACCTGGTGAGTGAAAGCATAACATATGTTATCATTACTGTAACTGTAACAGCAGGGGATTGTAAATTGCATCTACTAGTTAACTAATGTTAGTGTGGTGGATCAATGCATTCGGAATACTGTGTGTGTGAGTGTGTACAGTAGCCTGGATGCATTTAAGCTGATATAATACATTTGACAATGGTTTTGGAAGATAGGCTGAGTGTGCTTGAGAAGATGTGGACCACTTATTGTGTCCTCACTGTTAATAATATTCTGTAATGAATGAGTTTTGACGATAGAACTACTCACATGTTTATTGTTATTTCTGCCACTCAGAGCCTCAGCTTTCCATTATTGTTACTAATAGTTACAACTTGCACTCTAAAACGTGGATTGAAAATTGCCAGCTGATAAAACCTATGCTCCACAGAAACATCTAAGGCTAAAGGCAGCTCTATATTGGCTGAGTTAGATGGTGATTAACACTAAACATTTCAAAATCAGTCTATTCTCCCCACCTGCATTGATGTCATTTATACTGGGAACGCAGGAGGCAGCTCAGCTGCCCAGCAGGCGGCTCTACAGACCATAAATGCCAACATGTACTGTGACACACTGAGGCAGAGCACGATCCCCTCCCTTCAGAGACTGGGCTGCAGGGCAGTATTCCAACAGGATAACGACCCCAAACACACCTCCAAGACGACCACTGCCTTGCTAAAGAAGCTGAGGGTAAAGGTGATGGACTGTCCAAGCATGTCTCCAGACCTAAACCCTATTGAGCATCTGTGGGGAACCCTCATACAGAAGGTGGAGGAGTGCAAGGTCTTTAACATCCACCAGCTCTGTGAAGTCGTCGTGGAGGAGAGGAAGAGGACTCCAGTGGCAACCTGTCCAAGAGGGTTAAAGCAGTGCCGGAAAATAATGGTGGCCACACAAAATATTGACACTTGGAAAATTTTCACTAAGGGGTGTACTCACTTTTGTTGCCATTAGACATTGGCAGTGTGATGTGTTATTTTGAGAGGACAGCAAATTTACACTGTTATACAAGCTGTACACTCACTACTTTACATTGCAGCAACGTGTCCTTTCTTCAGTGTTGTCACATGAAAAGATAAAATCAAATATTTACAAAAATGTGAGGAGTGTCCTCACTTTTGTGATATACTGTATTTATTTATATTAATGACTGAATACAGCACAGTTATCAGCTAGGTTCATGTGTTGTGTTTGCTGTCACTGCAGAGGAATAATCATGTATGACATTGTTTTTCCACCCGTGCTTATCAGTCTTGCTAATGCTTACACAACCTGCAGGTATGTGTAAGAGGCATAAAATGCAGTTAGCCAGTATTCTGTGCTTTATAATTAGCTTAGTTTGACCTGGCGGCAGAACACTGAAAGTGCTGCTTCACAAAGAGAAGTTTTGCCCTCTTCTCAGAACTGTCACTGTTTTCCCTCCCACTATAGTTTGCAGGCAACAACAATAAAAATCAAATTACAGCAATCATATTTGCGCATTTATGCCATATCCACTTGTTATCAGACAGGACAGAATGTACAAATGAAAGCCAAATAGAAACCCCCTAGCAAATTTCAAGACAACAAGTACAAATTGCAACTTCAGCATACAGTGTCCTGGACTGTCCTGCTGGTGTGAACATGATGTGGTGAGACAGAGAGAGGAGAGGGAAAATAGGATGGAGTAATCTGCTTTATCTTTCAACCCTGTGAGGTCCCTGCTCTGACAGTCATGACCGCCTCATTTACTTAAGACTGAGAAAGATACACTATCTATCTGTTGCTACTGTAAAAGAGTGAAGCTGAGGCATTTGGCCTCTAAAGAACTGTATTGAAGGAGGAGGCGTAATTAAATGAGAAAAAGAGAGAAAATAAAAGAGACAAAAATGTCAGACAAACCAACAGTGTTCATTGTGTTCACCATAACAGTGCCTCCACATTGAGCTATAGTGTAGCCTAATGATTCGGCTTTGTACCTTACACATGTATCTGTAGTTACAGAAGTCAGAGCTTGAGGTTGACAGCGAGCACCTCGCTTGGACACTGAACACCACACAGCTGGTTAGGAAGGCTCAACAGCGGGTGTACTTCCTGAGGAAGCTGAGGACGTTTGGTGTGTCACCTAAGATCCTCAGCAACTTCCACAGGTGCACTGTTGAGAGCATTCTGACCAGCTGCAGCACCATGCGGTATAGCAGCACTACTGCTATGGGCCGCAAACTCCTGCACGGAGTGGTGAAGACAGATCACCAGGATTTACCATCACACAGTCCACAGAAGAGCTGGCTCCATTATTAAGGATCCCACCCACCCACCCACCTCCAATGCGAACTGTTCACACCTCTACCCTCGGGTCGGAAGTATAGGTGTGTGAAAAGTAGGACTTCAATACTGAAGTCTTGCATGTGGATTCCATAATCTTGCCCATCTTTACACTGTACCATGCCCATATTAATTGCACTGTTATTGCACATCTGCACACTGTTCCATGGACAATTTCCACATGTTTGTTATTCATTAGTTGTACAACTGTTTAAAATTCATCTGCCTGCACAATTGCATATAGCATACGGCAGCCGTATTTTTAGTTTTTTTTACATCTGATGATGAAATTTTTATATTTAAAGTTTGTTTTAGAACTATATTTATTGTATTTTTATTTATACATATTTTTCATTTTTATTTTTTATTGTAGGTATTAGATGTGGACAGCAAAGTAAGAATTTCAGTTTACAGGGAAACCTGAACATCAGACAATAAACACTTTGAATTACATTTTATAACACTGTCTACATTTTCCAGCAGTGATTTCGCAAAAAAAGAAGTTTCGCTTAAAAGAGTGAATTGCATTTTCTTGCTTTAATAGACCTTTTTTTTTAATTTTTACTGAAGACGCAAACGCACAGGTGTTACTAATGACATTAACAATTGCTCTGTTCTATTCAAGTACCAGTAGGCCAGGACACAGTGAGCCTGCAGGTGCTATGTAGCTGCATTGTATCATTTTATGATAAAATAGATAACATTTAAGATAAAAAATCATGTGGAAACACATCCGTGGGTACTGTAAAATGTATAATGACGTATGCTATACAAGTATTAACAACACTTATTGCTCCATTTTACACTGTTATCTCTTCTGACATGAGGTTGAGAAGTTCCCTCACACATACAGGATAGTTTTGGTTAGACAGATGGAAAAGTCGAGAGAGATACAACATACAACCAACATAATCCAGATTTGACTAAGAAATACATTCAGGGAACCCTTTTAAATAAATGCTCCTTCAGGTAATTCTCTAATAAAATGTTTGTGTACACGAAACACTCTCAGCAAATGAGACTCAACACATTGAGACGTTTTTTTATGGCACAGACTTTAAACCCATCGTAGAAAAATAAATAGTGACAACCTCCTGTGGTGATAATGTCGGCAAAAGATAAAATCAAAGATACATGACAATGAACTGATAGTGAAGATCAACAGCAGATTTGGCTCTGAGAACTTACTGCAACTTTTCAGGAAATAAAAATTAGTCCAGTGTAAAATGTCATTTACTGGTAGAGACTTGTCATTCAGCTCATCAAAGTGTCTTTAACGTTGTTGTTCTAATATTTCTCCTCCTCCAGCCTTTATCTCTTTGCAGACTCCAAAAAGTTACAACACTACATTTAAAGTGGTTTGCATTTAAAGTGCATTTTCTGGGGTTAGTGTGTGGGAGTGAAAGCTGCAATCAAGTATGTAGACAGAGTAAACATTGTTCTGCCATTAGTGTGAGAGAGCTTTCCACCCAAGAATGAATGCCAACAAGAGGTACAAAGTTTACAAGTTTTGGGCCGAGAAAAATCTAAAATAACATTAAAGAACAAGCATAACAATTGAGTGTAGTTTCAAACATGAGAGCAAAGTTATGTTTGTTTTTATCCTAAAATGTAGCCTTAAAGCCACTGAATTTAGTCTCAAATTATCATCTAAAATTGGAAGTCAAATATCAGGATGGAATATGGAGAAATGTGCACACAAAAGGCATATATAATATTTATGCAGTTCTAAATAGTACATTTTATTGCTTACAAATTAAACTTGTCATTCAGATGTGGAATAAATGTGTCATGTCTTTAGAGAAGACTGTGGCTTTCTCTCTCTCCCTCTCGCTCGCTCCGCATCTCACTGCAGCACACACACAGCTACACAGCTACAGCTGGTCCAGAGACCTGCTGCCTAGGGCGGTTTCGGGCATCTGGCCCCGAGTAAAGGGATGAATAATCTTTTACACAGTCTAGGTTTCTATGTTTTGGGGAACAGAGATCCTCTCTCAGCCTTGAATGAATATTCCAGGAGAGGAGAGGAACAACAAGAGGGGGAGAACACTAAAACAATCTCACGGGTCTGACACCATGTGGACAGAGTATTATAACAGATACAACTTGGACCAATTAGATATCTTGGCGTTCACTTCCTTATTAGCAAGACGGCGTCTTCTTTTCCATTGGAAATCCACAAAGCCTCCCTCCAGCCCTCAGTGGCTGAAATGATTTTTAAATATCTTTGGGTGCTAACTCTGATAAGTTTTACATTAAGTGGCAGCCTTTCTTAACCTTCTTAAATCTTTGCCATCTTTGTCTTCTGATCCATTTTATTTATTTAAAATTTTATTTAGTTTACTTTCTTTCTCTTTTTTCCTTCCTCTTTTTTAAATTATATATAAATTTAAAAATTAACAAAAAAATAAAAAATATATATAGTTTAAGGATAAAAACACAATACATATATATCTATAGCCAAAATTAATAATAATCAATCAGTAATAATATAACATAATAATAACAGCAATAGAAAAGGACATGCATTAAAGATTAAATGTAAGAGGACACAATTTTCTGGCATAACAGTCATCACAATCGCCACATTGATCTGCAAATTAGGTTTTAAATAATTAAAAGGCGCTAATTTGCACACATTTGACAAGTTACTGCAGGGGAATAGGATAAATAAAATAACTAAACCATATCACCACAGAACATCCCCCAGTTGATGACTGACATCAAGAGTATGTTCCTCTGAAATGTTCTATGTAAATATGCAGATTAGCTTGTTTTGGTTAATTTAGACAAAATCTATAGATGCAAACAGATCTAAAGTATGTCTGTATCCTCGAAGTTTTATTTCCATTAGAGTAATAGAAGATATTGAAGCAAAACAGACCAAAGTCTCAAAATTGAGTAAACGGCAGGCGCTCTATTTAGAGTAACCATGGCTTCTGTGCGCCACAAAGCTTGCAGCCTGTTTAACTTCATTTAAAGCTAGTTTTGCAGGGATGCTCTGCCATGTGAACTCCCTCCTGTTGAGGTCCTGATAACTATTTAGATTCTGGAAACTCACATGAACAATAAACACACAGATGTACCCTCACAGTTATTTGAATACCCTCTAATTAAAAGCAACAATGTAGTTTGCCCATTGATAAGGTCAATTTAAAATAAAATCACATCCAATTTATAAAATACTATATATAAGAACTCATCACTCCATCTTCCCTGAAACATCCAGATTTTGCTCAGTTTTGTGGTTGGTTATACTGTACTCCCTGTAATAGTATAACAAAAGGCGCCCAGTAGTAAATAATAACTACAGTATAAATTATGTCTTGCAAAGAAACTCACATTTGTTCTCTATACCCATTTTCATCATTGGTTCCTCGTTATTTTAGTCATACTGATTCCACTTTTTTCTGTCACATTACATTTTGGAGAGTTAAAAGCCTGTGACACTCTGGTCTATTTCTTGCTCACTTAAAGTGTAGAAGCCCTTTGGGTTAATGTCAGTGTTCCTGCCAGGTATGAGTGTCAACCATGAAGGACGGTGGATTTATGAAGGGATAAATAGTTAGAGGCCGGGGTGGACATCTTTAAGTTATTGCTATTGTAAGACATGAAAACGAACACTGTCAACCACTTTATTTTACAATGAGCTTTGGAAAACGTTATTCCTTCATAAAGTCAGATTTTATAGCCTTGGGGCTGGTATCTTCTGGCAATAGTCATTGGCACCATAAAATCATATCGTAAGACAGAGATTGTCTACCTCGGGAGACTATTAACTCAGCAGGTGTAAAATGTCTATGATTAGAAACTCAAACCAGAAAGTGACCAGAGGATGGTTGGAAATAAAAATTGGAGAAATGATTTGTACATATTTTGTATGCAAATTTGAAGGCTTTACTTGACTTTTCCTATCTTGGTTTTTGAAGTTTGATTATTGCTGTATATTACTGATTGAATGTGCAATTTTATTGATTTGCTTAAATTGATACAGAATGTTGAGCATACACATCAAAACAGTGGTTCTAGTTGCATAAAACTGTTGGCTCTCTTTTGCCTCTACAGTTCCACATTACCGGTAGCTTTCAAGAAATTTACACATTTTAAAGAAGCATAAAGGCTCCCAGAATGGTTTTATACATTTTGGAGAAATAAATGTGGCTTGAGCACCACACACACGACAGTACACAGTGAATATACCTATGATGTGTCACCTGTAAGGAAGAACGGGGTGAGTTGTGCCAGCTTTTACTTGAGGTACCTGTGAGGACATGACACAGTAATGTTTCCAACTAACATATGTACATATATTTTAGGATCCTTGGGCTCAACTTTCCCCATATGAGCTCAAATGGGATCTGTGGTATGACCTCATAAGCACAAAGACACAACAAAGAATGTACTTTTTAAGGAAACTGTTGTCTTTTAAGGTCGACTCCAAAATGCATCAAACATTTTATTGTACTTTTATTGAAAGTATCTTGGCTTTCTGCATCATTTGCTGGTTTGGCGATGCTACTGAGGCGCAGAAAAAGTCTGTAAGAAGCTATTAGGGTTATAAGTTACCAAGTATGGAATGTATCTATAGGGGAAGAATGACGAACAAGGCGAAAATCATTGTGGGAGACAAGAGGCACCCTTTTGCCCCTTCATTCGATCTGCTGCCATCTGGGCGATGATATTGATTGATTGAGATTGATTGATATGAGGGGTAAGCTGAGCCAAGGGAGTTGAGCCTCATGGGGGTCGGGGACATCAATGGCATTTTACAAAAATTTTGCAAACTCAAACACCAGGTCCCAGCATTCAATTGCATTTAGATAGTTAAACATTGCCGCTGTGTCTAACAGTACGGCCTTATATTGTAACTTCCTGAAGCACATACACATGTGTAAAATTTTTTCTGACCTATATGTAATTGTTAGGACACAAGAATCAGGACTCCTTGAACATAAAAAAAATCACTTTGAACCGCAAAATCTCAATGATCTTACATGTGCTTATCTCTTAATCCATGGGCCTCACTACCACACGATGAGTAAAATGATTAACTCTTCAAAATTTTGTAGTCATATAACCAATTTTTGTCTATGGTTTCCGAGAAACAAGGCGTTGCTCAGCTTCCCCACAGGCTCTGCCCTAAATTCTTGATGAAACACATGCACCAGCTACAGCTTTTAGTGTGGCAGTGAGGAGCACTACGCTGACAGCGCTGATTAGTCCTGTGTCTCCCCCTTGAGGATTGTTTAATTACCTCCACAGGGAAAACACACATGTTGAGTATGTACTACCTGCAGAGCACAGAGTGGGCTCTCTCATTGGCATTCCCAGGCTTACACTGAGTATGTTTTGGTTGCAGCTCGACATCTGTGTGTTGTACCCCAAACCTTAACCTAAACCAAAAGTTAATCCAAATTCTGAACCAAATCCCAAACCATAACCATCACCTTGGGAGTGAAGGCATTTTTGTGTGTGTGTGTGCATGCATGTGTATGAGCGTGACAGCCAACAAACCCTTTTTTTCAATCACACACAGGGAAATGGAGCACACAATCCTCGGAGGACTGCGAGACCATTGGCGCTTGACCAATTGGTGTGCAACTGTGTTTGCACTCTGGATCAACGCACCCAGGGAAAATTAAATAAGAATAATATCTGCTTTATTTCAAGGATTGAAAATTAACAATAATCACTCAACAAAAAATACAAGAGAAATGGGAAGATGGCTCAATATTGACCTTTCACATAATGATTAGCGAAACGCGTGGAAGATACGTCAAACATTCACTAGTTCATGGACATCGGGAGAATTCCTCCTGGAAAAAATTGATTTGTTTCTTTAGTAGATCGAAGGTGAAAAATAAGCAGTTACATAGATCAGAAACATTGTGTGGCTCATTTGATGTAGAAATCTCTGCCATTGTTTTTGGAAATTCAAAAAAAAAGAAAGAAAAGGTGTTACAACAAATATTGGGATATACAGGCCACTCGAATTGTATGGTACTATTTTTCTGTAGTCATCTGAAAAAAAGTGTAATGGAAATCAACAAATATTTGTTTTAAACGCTGTGAATAACAAGAAAAAAAGCTGTTACTGTCGCAATCAGCTCCTCAGTTCTCCTCTGCCCCTGCTCTCTTCTCCCAGCCCGTGTTCATCCCCTCAGCTCCTCAGACCTTCCTTCCTCTAGATTTCCACCAGATGTGCTTGGCCTCCCCTCCTTTTCTCATCACCTGACTGCCCCAACCATCCACACACCCAGTCCCATTTCTCATCAGCTGAGCTTTCACCTCCCCACATTCACATCCTTCCCTAATCACCCTTCACTACTTACACCACTTCACATCCTTTGTTTCTTGCCAGCTGGTTATGTTAAGTTGCTGTTTGCTGTATGTCTTGGTGCCCTGTTTGCCAGCCTTACCTGGGTTTTGAACTTTTGCCTGTTTAGTGGACTTTGGATCCTGCCTGTGCATTACTGGATTTATTTGCTTGTGCTCTCAAGGTTTTGACCCTTGCCTGCCTCACCTTCCTGTAAGCCTTTGTGCCTCTTTTTTTTGTTATTAAATAACTATACTGCATGTACTGAATTTGGGTCCTATACTCTGTGTTTCCTGTTCCTGCACTCATGAGCCATGACAATTACGAGGAATTGGAGGGTGGTAGCACTCCCAGCAAAGGACCAATGGATAAACATTGCTGAAGAAATCTTCATGGAAATACATATAAGTCCAATATTTTTATTTTTCTACATATCTATAACCTCATTCTGACTATCAAAACAACAGTTAGAGATATCTGTAATTAGGTATCAGCAGTTATTTCACTGAAAAGAACAGACTCGCCGTGGAGCAGCTTTCGAGGACAACAATAGTGTGACAGATCCAGACAGTCCAGAAATGAGGAGAACAGGAGTTTTTTATTTAGAGTTCAACAAAATATAACCATACTCAAATCAGCAAACAACAAAACAGGATATGCACTGAATAAACTGACCAAACTAAATGAGACACAAGGGAACATAAAACAGTGGCTTGGCCAAACCAGTTTACACACAAGGGGAAAACAAAATGGACGCTAACTACAAACCAAACCTAACAAACAAACCAAGCCTAAACTGTAATCTGTAATTGGGAATTTTTTGGGTTGTGGCTAACTGTAAAAATAACTCACGTAACCTGTGTACTTTACAAAATATGATGGACTTTTGTGCTGTATTACCATTGTTAGCCTGTGTGGATTGGGCCATCACAGATGGTTTGATAGAGGAGCCAAAGGAGTCATCTACACCAGAGCAGATGCACCACCTCTCAACAGGGGAGGAGGGCTGAGACAACCACTTACCTCCAACTTGGACTCACATGACTCCAATGACCACAACATCCAGGAGCACTATACACAATACAGGAGAGCTGATAACAAAAATAGTGTTTAAATGTTAAAAATGAAGGGATGATACACATACAGCAACAGAGATAACCTCATAAATTAGAACAGGAAGGAAAATGGAAATAGAACATTTAATAGTCTTTCCACAGAATCTTATTTCATCTGACCACTGTATGTCCTAATGCTGGACTACATGCCATTGGTCAAAAATCCCTACACTAGATGTCTGTCTGATAGTGCAGTATAACTTTTAGGCACTGTTTCCATTGTCTTTCCATTTAATTTCTCTCAAGATAAGAAAGGACTCCCATGCTATCTTCAGTCCCTCCCACACTGATCATCTTGTTGATGCAGGCTCACTTTGAATGACCTTCAACTCTACTGCCCCTCTATAAAAGAAGATTATTAAACATAGAAGGTCAATACCACGGTATAACCTCAAATTAACCTCAACCGCAAATTAAAGCAAACATTGTGTAAATTTGAAAGGAACTGGTGCTCCACCAATCTGGACGAATCTGACAAACATATAGGAAGGTCTTCTGTAATGCCAGAGCAGCATAACTCATCCTTAATAGAGGAAAATCTAAGCCATCAACCTGTCTCTTGGATCCCATCCCAACTCTGCTTAAAGAAGGTTTCCCCCAGTTAGCGCTTCTTTACTAGATATGAACAATGCGTCTTTAGTAACAGGCCATGTACCACAATCCTTTTTAAAGTAGCCAAGGAGGTCGGTCAGGTTTATAAAGTAGGCTACATCCAACGATCAAATTTGCAGAGTGTAATGTGATCCTGCCTGAACAGGATCTGGCACCTCCTTTGTCACTATCAAAATGTGCAGGGCCCACAGAGGCTGCAGGGCTGCTGGTAGATGAACTGTATGCTGGCATGTGGTTTAATGCTTTTTGGTGTCTAAATATTTACATAGCACAGTTTTTTTAAGTGGGAGGTGTCTTCTTCAATAGGCAGGTGGAAGAGAGAGAGAGAGAGAGAGAGAGAGCTTGAATAAATTGCAAATCATGTACGTTGCTCATCCTACTTTAGACACTAGATGTCACTGTCATCTTAAACAACCACCAGCAAGCCCTGCCATTGCCCTTCTAATGGCTCTGCGATGTTGAACCCGTCTTTGACCTAAACCTGTGTATTCCTGGTCAGTGAAAATATTTACCTCATTTGATTAAACATGGTGGAACTGAAAAGACTGAAGATGTTGAGTGAATGGTGAAAATTTTAGAATTTATCCCGTGACTTTATTCTTTATAGGGCCGACAATCAAAAGTTTGGCCACCCATGACCTGGGCGTTGTCCAGTGTTCTTCAGGCACTTTTGATGCGTTCCGTGACTTTTTCTCTTCCCCCTGACCCACCAGGAACAGAACCCTCCCTGACTTCCTGTACAGCATTGCCATATCATGCATTTTACCCTGCCAATTAAATGTCCAATACCAAGTTTGAGAAAGACAGATCTAGAGGACAAATTATTAAAGTCAAATATTGTATATTAGGATTTTTTTTTTCAAAAAGCGTCATGTCAGAGAGAGCTCAGAACATAGTTAAGTAAAGTAAGATTATTTCTTTGAAAACCTTGACAAATAATGGGAGGGAACCTGTCTATGACATCATCATGACATACAGAAAAGTCACCACATGGTTAAAAGAGTCTGACTCTTTATGTAGGCTTGTGTAAAAAGAAACGATCTGGCAAAAAGCCCCTTGTTGGAGGAATGAGTGTTGTGACTATAAATATTAACACACCATGGAAATTGAACTATCCTGTGATTGTAATCCATCTGCCCAGGTTTTAAGGAATATCTTCAAATATGTCCTTTAAATCTATGCAGGAAAACTGAGACTCCAGCAAAGTGGTTGGTTCAACGACTACAGTGAATTCCATCCTCAGTGCCCCTTACAAAAATGTACATCCGACTCACGTGAATGTGTTTCCTGAAGAAGTCTGTCTCACTTCATTTACAAGATAAAAAGGTGGCGTCCTTCTCGTGAAAAAAAAAGATCAGCAGAATGAAGAATTAACAGTTCTGATGTCATGTTCTGATGTCATGTTAAGGATTAAGAAATAAACAAAATATCTTCACAAAATGTCAAGAAGGGACTTCACCAAACTAATTGCCTTGTTAACTCATCTTAAAACAAACTTCATTCAAACTTGACAGCCTCTGCACCGTTCCTACAATAACCTCTGGTTTGGCTGCAGTAAACCCTTAATTCACAGACTTAGACGTGAAAACATTCTGACTCTCACCTATCATGCTTAATGCCTCTGCTGTCCCCACCTGAGCCTGCTGTGTACCTGCAAAGTCAGCGTCCTGGTCAGCGCTGCTGTAAATCACCTCGGTACTACATTCCCTGTCATCAAAAGGACCTCCGTCGATCTCTGAGTTTTTTTTTTTTTACCTTTCCTCAATTGCTTTTTCACAAGGGCCAGTTTCCCTCATGCAACTCTATCCTCTGGAGCCACAGTTAACTTGCAGCTTTTGGCACACTTCCTTGGCATTGTGAAGACAACAGGATGCAAATAAGATGATCTATGGGATCTGTCCTTTGTTCTTGGGCCAAGGCCATGGGCAATGGTATGTAGGTAGTTAGGCAGGTTTATTGTCACAACATAACAAGTTATAGAGTGAAATTCAGTTTGTAACTCCCTTCTGCTATATAGCAGACAATGTACATTAATGCAGAATCAGTTATACAAAAGGTAAATAGAAATAAACTATAATCAGTGAGCATGAATTAGAGTTTAAGAGCCTGATAGCTTGGGGAAAAAGCTGCTCTGCAGTCGGGTAGTGTGGCAGCAGAAACTTCTCTTCCCAGAAGGCAGCGGGGTGAACAGGCTGTGGCTGGGAGGGTACTGTCCTTTAGGATCCCATGTATCCTTTAGTATCCTTCCACAGTGTCAACTACTTATACCGCCGCCATCTCAAATGTCCTATTGACTACTTTGAATTGTTGTTCATGGTTTTGCACATGAGAGGCTTTCCATTGGATGTTAGACCAGCAAATACTTTTAACAGTGTTGGAAGCACTGGCTGTATACGATGCCATGAATGGGGTATGGTTTATCTTCAATATATTGCTTGATTTCCTTATGACTCCAAGCATATTGACATTTAATTGAAGTTTACTTTAAGGCTTGGTATGAATTAAAACTATCCTGAATGAATGTCATTTGTTGTTAATACTTCAAATGTAATATAATATCACACATTAAGTCAGTGCTACTGAAAATTAGATGGGAAAGCAATCAATACGAGGTAGACCTGTTCTCTCTTTGTTGGGCTGTCCATCAATTATCAAAGACTTGTTTTGATATCCAGAAACAATCCAGTTTGTATTTCTTTAGGTAAGTTGTTGTTGACAATGTGAGAAGGTTTCAGATCCAGAAGGAGATAAAATGACTTCAGAAAGAAAAGGGAGAAGATTATTGGACTGAATGGGACATACACCTGACTAATGAAGAGTCTGACCTAAACTATTGTAAATGCAACATAAAAGTGAGTGTGACTGAAAGCCTACCATTCTGTGACCTCCTATACATAACATTCAATGTAACTGAGTGCCCTGATGTTTATTGTGCTATAAAACAAACAAAGTATTTTAATAAAAGAACAACAATGTGTTCAGGAAACAGTTCTGGCACAGCACGGAATTGACTCTTACTACTGATGATCTCCCCGCTGTAATTGTTGAGAAAAATCAAACCACTGTGACTCAACAGCAACAGGAGGCCATCGCACATGCCCCTGATCACATTTGTGATTTATAGATAAAATATCTGACATTTCAAACGCGACGGGAATCTAAAACTTTTCACTCGTTTTTCAAATACCATTTTAAGGACCAGAGGGGTTAATCGTTCAGTTCTACATTTAATGTTCACACTCAATAGTTGTACTTACTGTAAGCATAGTAAAATTATGTAAACATTTTAAAATTCTTGTTTGAAATCGTCGTTAAAACTCTGTGAAATACTGTAAAACACTGCAACTCTGTAAAACATAAAACCAATGGTGAAAGTGCAATCTTTGAAGTCCAAATTCATTACATATTACATCATTACATAGGAGATAGCTGTTCACACAGCATGTACCAGCGGCTACAACCGTGGAAACATTAATTTGACTAAACTGTTACCAGACTTGTCACTACATGCCGTAGGTTGGTGCCTGTGGATTGCGTTTACTTGTTAGACACATTTTGATGGAACACTACTCTTTTTGTTTCACCTCACAAGTCTTATTTCCTTTCACTTTTCTTTAGTAGAGGAACATATATGAGACACCTCTGCCGAGGTAGAACAAAGCACAACTTTGTTTTTTTCAGAACTTAATTTTGTTTCGTTGTTGAAATGTAAGGTTATTTAAAAACATTTATCTGCAAATTTGGTTTATAAAATCAAAAATAGTGAAAATTTAGGCTTCTATTAAGGCATTGTGTCTGCCTCATCACATTTATCTCACAGTTAATGCATACAAAAAATATCAAATGATAATAATAATACAATCCATCTTTGAAATTAAAATATTTAAACACACATGAATTGTTGATGGAAGTGAAACAGGAAGTTAAAAATCCAAAAGGTTTATATATACTGTATATGTCTGTCACTTTTAATGTAAGGAGCGCAATCGGCAAAAATGCCATTTTTATGTACTAAACAATGTTATCTTTCATTTTTTCATTGAAAACGTAAGCAATTGAATTGGACTGCCCTCAGTGTGTGAATGGGTTGAATATTACAAGTAGTGTTAGGCACTTTGAGTGGTCAGAAAAATTAGGAAGGTGCGATGTAAGTACAGTCCATTTACAGAAACTGCAATGTTGTGGGTGAACTTTTACTTTCACAGACTGTTCACACAACACCCAAAAAGTAGAGGCTTGCAGAATTCTCATTATGTATGGGTAGGCTGAGGATTAGAAGGCAGGTTTTTGCCTCTGGAAAGATTCTGATGGCTTTATGGAGGATCTGAATTTTTGGATGGTGTGGAAATCCCACTGTTGAAGCTCAAGAGGTTACAGTATATTCTGCATTCTTCTTCTTCAACACAAGAAAGTACTAACCAATATATATGGCATGTAATAAAGATTAATTTAGGCATTGAAAACGTTTTAATATGTAGTTTAATATGACTTTTTATGGCACAGGTATGAATGCCAAACACTACAATATAAATGTGAAGTGTAAAATTTGAAAATTCTTCACATATTTTAAAATATGAATCAAATCAAAGTGTTCTTAGTAGGACTTGTTTCATTATACAGCAAACAGTATGTGATGCTTTTCACTCCTTGATGGAGCTGGAGAACGGTCCCAGGTCTCTCATTAGCCCTGCAGTTACCTGGCCTATACTCATTCCCTCATCAGCAACTCAACCATATATTCCAGTTCACTTCCCTAATTTCTTGCCAGTTCATCCTAGTTGCCGTGTGCCTAGTTGCCTTGGTGGAGAGTGCATCTGCATTTATTTCTTCTATGTCTGCTTCCCTGCCTGTTACCTGTTTGTTGTCTGTGAACCTGCCTGCCGATCTGCCTGTCTGGACCTGCCTATAACAATAAATAGTTTAACTTCACAAGTCTGCATTTGGGTCCAATACCCCGTTACCCCTGCACAACCCACCGTGACAGTCTCTAAGGGTTTTTAAAGTTTTGCCCATATTACTGTTATAGTACAATACATTCCTTATTGGTTATGTTGATTAAATGTATTCTGTTTTGTATTTCGAAATCTCAATCATCACACTGACATTGTAAAGATTTTGTGGTTAACATCAATAACCAAGCCTCAAATAGCTTATCAAATAACACAAACTTTTCTAATACCAATTCTGTTTTCAAATGAGACAGGTAATATTTACCTGTAAACCCTGATTTGAAAATCAGTCCATTTAGAGCAGAGGATGCTTTCATGCCATGATCCATTACTGACCTGGAGGAACTGCTCTCCATTGATCTTGATTATGTGCTGTCTTCCACAACAAAGATTTCACTGGACATTTCATCTTGTCCAACAAAGTCCAACAAAAACCTAAAAACAACAAACTGAGCCACAGAGAAGATGTTGGACTTTATGTCACCTGAATAGGCTCAGACAAGCTGAATTTCTGATGTATCCATTTGGATATTTAAATTTTAACAGCACCTCATCTGACAGTTCGTCACATGCAGCCATTTGCTGATGTCTTGCCTCTGACGTCTTTCCTCACAGGACTAAAAGGCCTGTTTTCTTTTCCGGTTTGCATCCTCAATGTACTGCATTATCATAAACCATGATGAACTGGTGGTGGGTCACATCTCTCGGTCTCATCTCCCCCTCTTCATCTCCTTGCAGTTCTCATGCATTAGTTCCTGTTGTTGACTGTGTATCTGCTTTGACATACAGTATGCTGGTCCACCCTTTCCCAACAGCCTATACTGTCTGTCTATACTGTCGGGCGGCTGTGGCTCAGGAGGTAGAGCGGGTTAATCGGAAGGTTGGCGGTTCAATCCCCGGCTCCCCCAGGCTGCGTGTC
>JAPMOB010250286.1:8756-35824 GCA_029875015.1 Lepomis gibbosus | reverse complement strand
TATATATATATATATATTTATTTATTTTTTATTTTTATTTTTTTTTTTTAGACTCAACATGGTCTACATGTTAGTTTAAAGCCCAATCCACACTGACAAGGCTAACATTCCATTGGGGAAATACTAAATCCTTTGTTGCTTATTTATTGGTTGGACTAAAAAAAGTCTAACAATACCTTAATCTGCTTTTATAATACCCACAAGGTTTTTGTTTGTTTTAGATTTTTGTCAATTGTAGCATTAAATTCTATTAATCTGCTAACCCCCCCAAATTATGAGATAAAACACAAAGGGCTTGAACTTGGTTTCCTCAGTGGCAGCTCCAGCCCTAGTGTGGCTAAAGCTTAAAAGTAATAAATATTCAACCAAAGTGAGACTGTCTATTCTACAGGCTACAGTCTACAACCCCATTCACCTGTGCTGTCCAGATGCATATCCCAAGTGGTGGACATGAGCCAGTTGTCAGACATTGATGTTTTACCCCACTGGTCATCCCTGGGTGATGCTGAAGTTTTACCCCATTCTGTTAGATTTTCCCCATTTTGGGCAACGGGAGCCAAGTCGTCGCCATATGAGCTCCCTTTAACTGATTCCTCACCAGATGGGTTTGAATGATTCAAACCTGAGCAAAGTTACAGTTGATTACATTTAAGACAGAAAACAGAAACAGAGTGCCACCTGGTTAGTGATTTTAAAATTAAGATTTCAGATCCTGGAAAAGTAATCAGCGAGTCATTTGGTACCGAGGAAAAAAAGTCTATCAACCCTTTCAGCTACAACATGCTAATTATTCTGGCACTAACAATCTTATGTTGTTGCACCTTCTTTTCTTGCCTATCTCTTTACATTTGCTTGGATACACTCGGCCTCTACATTGTGCCAATCATAGATTATACAAGCCCTCTAATCCAGGCTGGATTCCCAATCGTGAAAAGCAGGCAACTGCCAAAAGCCCCTGATACGTGGCATCACAGTTGGTAGAAAAGTACACTATGAACTAAGGCTAATTCTGTGTAATCCTGTGTCAAAAGAGTTTTAGATTATTTCACTTCATATTGTGCTCATATGATGGAAAACCATAACAAGTTTTGTTAAATCAAATTGTCAGAAACAGACAGAAATAAAGTATTATTCCAGTATAAGGTGCACTTTACTTGACTTGAACACATCAGGGTATACACAATGCAAAAGGAAGTAAAGCTGAAGTGATTAGTCTAATAGTCATTCAACAGGAAATTCATTAGAAACTGTTTTGATAATCAAGTATCTTTTGAGTCAAGTAAAAATGCCATTGTCTATCTCTCTCCTCTCTTATGGTTTGGTGTCTACTTTGGTTCTGGGAAGTTCTAATGATATTTCTGCACAATTTTTTGGCTTTTAATAGACAAAATGATTAATAGCGAAAATAGAAGATTAATCAGTAATTAATATAATTGTTAGTTGCAGCCCTGCTTCATACACAGTCCTACTTAGTACCTGTGTTGAGTCACATCTAAGTGGTCAATTTATTGTATTTCCTCCTATTTACAATTTTGAATTTTAATATATTTTAGAAAATGAATGATACCTAATTATAAACAAAGATTATATTATAGGATAGAAGTGATGTGATCCTAGCCTTGTTGTCTTTCAAGACATTTTTACCAACTCACACCACACTTACCTTCTTTTAGTTGCTAAATCAACACTGAATCACATAAGGAAGAAAACTGAAGCTGCACTGATCCTAACATATAAACTGTCAAACACTGCACTTCTTCCACCACCCACTGATGTTACTTCAGGTGTTTTGCCTTCATAGGCTGATGTCACAGGCAAGACACGCATGCTCTGATGTCACTTCCTGTGATGTGACCTGCGTGCACCAAGTGATTTAGTGTGTATTTCTTTGGAGTTTTTCTTTGACACTGTGACCAAGTGCTTGTTCATGGTGGGAATTGTTGGGTGTCTGTAAATAATATTACAAAATGCACAGTCTAGACCTGCTCTGTGTGAAAAGTGCCATGAGATTTTTATTTTTTTAACCTGGGAGAGTTGAGTCTTACCCTGCTCTCCCTCGTGTGTGGCTGAGTTAACCCATTCCTCTCCAGGACCCATGCTGCCCCAGTCCACCACTGCTTCACTCAGAACACCAGAGTACAACTCTGCAGCAGAGCAAGGCAGCAGGGTGAGAGGAGACAAGAAAATGGATTATACATGCATGCACAAACACACACACACACACGTCACCCTCATTGTGGAACATGGTGTTTCCTCCAGTGTCTACTTTGGTTCTGGGTCCCTGTCAGTAACTTGATAATAGCAAGGTCTGTTTTGTTACAGGAGTTAGTGTAGGCAGCTAATGTGAGTCTGCATTCGTACAGGAACAGGAAGTCTGACATCTTTTGGCACAGATCTGATTTTCTTGGTGCCATTTTAAACAGGATATCCCTGATTCTTGCCATTTAATAAGCATGCCAGGGATAATAATAATAAAAATAATAAATAAAAAAAATAAAAATAAAAATAATATGTGCCACAAAGAGTTAACAAAGAGATGTGTTGTAACTTTAAAATAATTTAGGCAAAAATATTCAAGGTTACTGAACAATCAAAGTTCTCTGGTTACTGATGAAATCTCTTTACACCGCACTACAGGAGGAAGCAGACTGGCATGAGGACAGTTTTGTTTCACTAACAATGCTTTGCTTTTGGTTCCACATTTTGACCTGTGGTAAAACTGACCCAAAAAGGCTGCATACTCAATGACTATTACTCCAGTACCAAGTTTAAATTCACATTAATTAGGCAGAAACACAGTGTTTTGAATTCTTTTTTTATGATCTTATCACAGACCAAAACACTTCTGATGATAAAGTATCAATGTAGCAGACCAAAGTAGGCGGTAAGTGACTCTGTGGGTCTTTTTTCTCATATGATAACCACAGACAAAGTAGCATGAATTAACCTAATCCAATATATTTCATAAGCTCTGTTTTAAACAATGGGAGAATAACAACAAATATACTATTTCCTCTGATTTCTCTGCCCCCCCCCTTTGTGTGGGGTGGAATACCTCAGGTCACAAGACTCCCATTTGGGCCACTGGTCATGTGGCTATGCTAAATCAGAGGCCTGGGGATGGTCATATGGCTGCAGAATCAGATGAAGCTAAACTAAGCTTGGGGTGTTTTTGGGAGACCATATTTCTATAACAAATGCATTACAGGTTCCATGGAAATGTAAAGTTTCTCTGGCCTCAAAGCCCTGCTCACTCACAGTTAGCCATAGGTACACTTTCAGAATGCAATTAACTACCTGTATAAACAAGCAGTGCATTCATCCCTCTGAGTTGAGGGATGTTGGAGTCACTGCCCGACTTGATTAGCTCATGTCTCATCTTCAAGAAATTAATTTCACCACCTTTACAAAAACGACTGCATTTGAGGTTGACTCTGATTGTCAGTAAATTAAGAGTTAGAAAATAAAAATTTCTCCAGTGCACACATTAGAAGAATTCTCAATACGGCCATCAATGTCAAATATCACAATATCTACTAATGACACAAATGGTAAAACAGTCCAACAACATGAAACGGTTACATCTGGCGCTCTGTAGACACAATATAGGCTGTAGACTTTAGAGTCTTATGAATTAATTAAAATGTTTGTCTTAATTTGAAGCAAACTTTATGTTATAAAGACATTTATAGCAGTGCTTTTTTACTCAGCACAGCAGAAGATGTTGGATGGTGTTTGTGGGTTACAGGACGGTTAAACTGATTTCAGTGATCAATAGAAAACTGGCACTTTGCTAGTCTTCTACAGATACCAAAAATAGTAAAAGCTCCTGCATTATAGACCACCAGATAGCCTCTGAGTCAGCATCCAGCTGACTTAATTTGGTCTGGAGTTTCCATGATGTCTTCAATAAACTGCAAGACAAACCTACAGCACACTGGCCAACTGTACATCTGTGCATTTGCTTCTTTTCAGAAACAGCTGGCCAGGGAAGTAGCAAATTCTTGGTGAGCTTGTAAAAAAATTAATTTTAGAAATATTGTAGGCTACTGCACAAGAATTTACACCTGACAGTGTAAACAGTCGGGTCGGCTATGTAAGAGCAGTCAGCTTCAATAAATCAAGTGACTTTCGCAGTATTTTCTGATTTACAGCCTGTTATTTGCTTCAAGCTCTCCAGCTTCAAAACAGTGACGTGTGCCTACAGTGCAGCCTTCATTCAGCTCGTTAGCAGATCAGCAGCAAACAGAGAAACGCAGCGGCTGTTTTTAAGCTCTGCCTGAAAAAATAGAGTTGTTTTCAACATAAACCAACAGTGACTTACCTTGTTGTCTGGTCTCCATCACACGAACAGCCAGGTGAACTTCCCAAACAACCTCCTGAGACAGACAAGGCAAGTCACCACGCGCAGTACCGGCCAAGTATATCGGGTTTCCTTGGGCGTCACGCGCTGGGTCAGCTCTCAGGCGGAGCTTGGAGCACGAGCCAATGGACGGACTCGCGCTGTTGTAAGTTGCTTAATTTACTTAACGGGTATATTTTGTTACAGGAAACGGCGCCTATTGGAAACAACAGCGAACTGTATTTTAATGAAATACAAAGAATAAATAAATAATGACGTGGTTGTCAGCAACGGAGGAAGAAGCGAACTGAAATAAAGCCACAAACGTATTATCATCAACATACTTAAAGTATATTAAAGTAGGCCTATCAAAGTTAAATGAACTTTCATATACATGTAATGAAGTTCCCTTGGAAATGTAGGAGAGCGAGGTATAACGTAGCACATAAAAAAATTCATGTGAAGTACAAGTTCCTCAAAATAGTACTTAAATAAATGTAGGCTACTCTGCATCTGCTGTGTGTATAAAATGTTCCTTTTAAACCTCTTATACAGTGTCTTTACTTACAGTATACAATCCTTAACAACAACCTCTACCACTACTAAAAAAGAATAATAACTGAATGGAATTCAGTAATAACGGAGAATAAAGCAATTAAACGTGTAAAAACAGTCATCATTAATTTAATAATTACTCATTTTGATATATTATTTAACCTCCAAGCATTCTGAATGAATATGGTAATGTTTTCTCTGTCACTAACACACTGCATTTGCAATGTTCAACTTAAAAACCAAGGTTATGGGGATTTGCCTCCTGCAGTGCACTTATGACCCCTGCTGACATAAAGCTGTAGTCACAACAGTCTGGTCCAGTCTGATCCACACCAACAGACATTCGTGCAGGTTGTAAAGCAGACTGTCTGTGACTCAAAAACATATAATAAATCAGAGAGACAAACACATTAACAAACCTGTCAACAAAAAGATGGGCTAATGGTCAAGTATAATATATTAATATTTAAAAAATCAAAATGACATTTTAGCATTTGACCCAGTTTATTCTTCATCATATCCTCCGATGAAAACAATGTTTGTGCCTGGCTAAGTGAGCAATAACAATATCAGCAGACATTTGTAACAGTGGCAGCAGAATCTGTTCTTGGTGCAAACAAGGAGCACAATAATGAATTTTAAGACATTTCTTTAAATAGAAATACCCTTAAAAACAAGTGGTGTAAAGACATAAATGTTGCTGTTTGGATGTTTAGATGGGGAAAACATCCTGATGTTACTGATAATACACCATTCATTGCTAATATCCACAGGCCTCCTGAGTTGAAATGAATGAAAACTATGATATACTGTCCCTAACTAGACATTTGATTTGCTGATAATGACACATCTTTTTGGTATAATTCCTTCACTGAGCATCTACACCAACCAAATTACCAGGGCTGCCTGTGCCACTGCTTCCTCATTTTATCTACAGAATCCAAAGAGTGAGGTTGATATGAGCCTAAATAAAGTGCAATAAACTACAAGAGTATTTGGGACGTAGCTGACACCCTGTATAGTGGTACCTGTAAAATTTTAGATGTTTCGGTTAATCTTTAGCTATTAGCTGTTTCAGCAGAAAAAAACATGGTTAACTGAAGGCCTGATTGTACTGCATGTTGCCCTGTGTTTGGGTGAGAGATGAATAGATCCAATAGATATATTTAACAATGGACCCATACACTTTTCTTTTACATTCAGAATCCCGTATTATAATGTATTTGTTTGTATAATGCTTTGCTTTAGCTGTTCTAACACATAACACACAGCTCTATGATGCTGTGACATATTTTACCCCCATTTGTAATCTTCGGAGTCACACAGGGGCCCTGATGGCAAACCCTGATCTATAATGGCTGTGAAGGCACTATTGCATATGTATGCAAATACCACTGGAATTGTACCACAAACAAAAAGGCCAGGAGTATTAGCCAGCCAATACACCCGAGCAAAAGAAAAATCATTAGCCAAAATACCTCATGTAGCTGAATTAATTGAGATATATATAAACTTTTCACCCAAACAGTTGCTTAGTATCTAGATAAATGTCAGCGATCAAATCAGTAATATGTAAGAACACAACAAAAACAAAACAAAGCACATTATGGCATTTCCACATGGCATCTTAACATTGAATCTGTCAGCAGAATTATGAACAGACACAAGAAAGAAACCACATATGAGGAGCAGACCAGGACAAATATCACGCTACCAGAAAACCTTATTCATTTACATGTGTCCTATAGCTGACCAATGTAGAAGAAATTTAGATTTTCAATTACTGTCTGGCAGCAAAATTGGCAAATAAATCTGACTGTAAACCCATGCAAATGTTAGATAAATGATGTAAATGACTAATTATCAAAGATATCCTTTGTTAATTTATATGGCAATGAGCTACTTATTGGGCTTATCATTTCAGCTGTGGTACAGTTTAAAGTGCAGGGCAATGGATTTGCTAAAATGACGTAAACAGAAAACAACTTACGTTTATGGCATTGTAAAACAAACAACACTTATTAAACTAATTTGACTCTGCTGATGCATTTATCTGTGCTAAAAAATTTGTAAGTACAAATGACCATCACATGTCAGTATAGAGGGTATGCACATGATGTCACAGAATGCAGTTATGCTCACTGAGTGGAAGAAAGACAAGCAGCAGTGTTAGCTTGAATCTGCTAAAACACAAACAACACATCTGAAATGTGAAAGAGCTGGACCGCTGGTTCTTTGGTAAGCAGTTAGGATCACTGTTGAGTCCGACTGCCTTTAATTTGAGAAAATAATCACTTGTTTTACTCCCAGTTTGCTAAACGTAGCCATGGTAACAGAGGTTTTGCCACTCAGTCCAGTGTTTTCCGGAAGGGGAAGTGACATCAACGCATACCCTCTATATGTCACTCAAACAAAAAAGAAATGCAGCAGTTCAACGTGTCAGTGTGGTACTAGCTGAGCAGTTAGATAAAACATCGATGCACATGATGCAAGTGAACAATTCTTAATTAGATAGCGTCTATGTTTTTGTTTGGCGCATAACGTTTAATTTCCCAGCGCTGACTTAGAAATGCATACCTTCTTGTTCCAACCCCCTGACCCCCATGCAGCGTACACAACACCGAGTCAGGCTGGGAAAACACAGACAGAATTTGCATAAGCAAGGTCTCTTTTGACTCTACGTTTTTACTTCCTGGTGCTGATTTCTGTGGCACAACTCATGCGGATAAAGGGCTCTGGGGACAGTGAACAGAAAACAAACTCCCTGAGAGTGGATTCAACCCCAGAGTCAGGACCTACTGAAAGCAGTGTGTAACAATGATCGTTTTCTGTGACCTTTAGGAACTGTTGGTATTCATGAACTCCCAGATGTTGAAAATGTTTCTGATCCCTGGGACAAAATATCATGGCATAGCACTGACAAAAATGTCCAACATGCGTGAACACCAATCCTGCTTTCCTTTGTGCCTTAAATCCTGGTTTAAGTGAAGATTCAGTGATGAAATGTGTTGTTACACTCAGGATATATTCCACTGGTGAGCACTTTAAAATGTGGAGACGTTTCCCCTCAATCTTTAATCGTCTTATCATTCGGCTTCACTGGCTTCACTGTAGCATCTCTTGTGTGCCGATACATTGTGCTCATCCTTGTCTCTTCTTTTCCTTGAGTCTCTCCTTTCAAATGTCGTCATAAACCTCTCATAATGGAGCGATAAAACAACAAAACTAATCGCTCCACGTAGCGGTGGTACTGAGAATAAGCACACACAAAATAAATCTATAGCCAATATGGAAAACCACTTGTACTTGACTGCAGTGTGCACCACAGGCAGCTCTGTGTTATTTTCACATATTAGAGGCTCAAAAGCATCAAGTTTGGATCCTTTTTTTTGTGGCTGAATATTAGCCACAGCTCCAGTGGATGCACACTCATTTTCAAAACTAAGGACTGACAGCAGAGAGGAGAGGATAGAGGGATAAGTGAAGGACAGCAAGCTGAGTGCTGCCAGGTGACGGCCTTTAAAGCTCTCGAAAATCTCCTGTTCCCTGGCAGCACTCCGTGTGTGTGCTTTCTTGCAGTATGCGCCAGTGTGAATGAGCCAAGAGGGCGTATGTGTACGTTCAAAAACCACTATGTCACAACCTCTTATCACTGCAAAAAAAAAATCAGACACAAAACCAAACTCTGCATCAAACATTCAAAACCTGATCACCTAATAATTAACCTAATTGTCCCCATAATTAACGTAATTTAATATACCACATATTCAGTGCACAGCAACCTGATGGTAACCTCTGAGCTCATTTCTTTAACCTAACACCACGTTTAGCTGTTATGCAAACCGTCACCCAGACTACATAAAAATGAAAAAAGTAACATCTTAAATACTTTATTCTGTTTATCTACAGGTGCCATTTTCAATAGTATGTTCAGTCATTTCATCCGGGAACTATCTACAGCTTGTGTAATCTGAAAGAGCCTCTACATCTATGTATTCATGCAGACTCCACTAAACACACCATCACCAACCCAAAACTCTGCGACAGGCATCCCCTACAAAACAATAAACAAAAAAATCTAACAAAGGGACAGGCCTGTCCCGCCATATTCAGCAATTTGTTTTGGCACAATTGCCACACAGCAGCTTTTTTTTCCTTTTTGATGATGCAGATACTGGCAATACAGTATGTGGGCACAGCAGAGAGACGACCTGGCAGGGTGTGTGTGAGCCACCATTCACCCAGGCAGATGGCGAGGAAGATGGGGGCAGATAAAAAGGGGGGGGGGCAACAACAGAAAACAATGGAGGCTCAGTAACATTCAACTTGGCGTTGTCAATATTTAATCTTGGGGTCAGTAAGCTGGCTGTGTGTTTGCAAACAGGACCACCTTTTTAAAGCGTAAGAGGGTTGGCCTTTAAAACTAGGTGTCGCTCCTAAGGTGGGGACACATGACCCAACTTTCAAGTCAAGGTTATCGAGGTGGGCCAAGAACAGTTCAGTAGCATCTTTACATCCCTCCAAATTGAGTCCTCTTATATTATTTTGAATAGTGAGTGCTCAACTCAAATCCCAATTTGGATTTTCAATATCCAATGAAAACTGAGTCTCCAACAGAGAAAGATGGACAAATTCAATGTCCAGCTTTGTTCCATCATGGCTTGCTTCACATTCAGTTTCCATCTTGCACTTTTCCCTTGCCAACTGCAGCACAAGTGACTGAAGCAGCTTTTGCAAAAGTTCACTAAGGAAGATATTATTTTCTCACATTTCTCTGTTATTCATCAGTGAGGTCCTCTTATCATTTTCAGTCGGGGTTCATCATTTCCTGTAAATAACATTTCATCATATCAGGCTAACCAACAGGCTCAAAGCGTGCTCCTTTAGCACTTTCTCTCACGTGCGGGGGGTAAACAAAACTGCATCTGTCTATTATTCGAGTTTGTTCTCCTGAAAGAAAGATAGCGGTTGTTAAATGTGTGTCAGAAGAGTGAAAATCTGCCAACAGACACGATTAAAATATTCTGCAATGTGTCTGGGACAAGAGTTGGCCAGCAAGAAAGTTGTCTGCCTAAAACAGCTGTGAAATTTAGTTGAGATTTAAGGGAGTTGAACATTTCCACCGTGTGAAGAGCACTGTCCGAGACGGTGTTGGAGTAGCCAGTATATCCTGATGAAAGCATTCCTTTTGCAGCAGTGGTCTCATTAGATACAAAATGCTTGTGTGATCATCCAGGCATCATTGCTCTATTAGTTTATGTACACTGCTAATTGTTATTGTTAATTTCAGATTTTCCGCAATGACTCAGGCAGGCATGTTCATCCCTGAGGAGATTCGGGCGTTGTCTTTCAAGCTGTGTGAGCCTGGCCTAGATGAAAAGCAGAGCAGGTTTCAGATCCAGCGCCCGGAGCCCTGTGCACGCTGCTTCTTCCTCCTCTTACACACATAGTAGACCGGGAAAACGACCAAACCTGCAGACAGGGAGGGGAAGGGTTGTAGAGACAAAAGAGGAAGGTGGAGAAAGATGGATTAACGCACACCATCCTTGTTTCTAAAGTCACTAATGATTATTTTAATAATCTATTTATTCATGTACAGTGTAAATCTTGAGTCATTATAAACCCTGATGAGTTTTCTATATGGATTTGATTTGATTATTCCATCTTACAGCACACGGCAAACAGATTTGGCCAATGTGGAATTAAATTGAGCTGAAAAAAAGAGAGAACTGTAGAGAGACAGCAACACTGATTCTAATAACGATGAAAATAAATATGAATCTGCCATCTCGGCATGTTAGCCTTTAGCAGCTCATCTGTCAGACATACAGACAGCGGAAAGAGATTAACACTAATTACAGTTCACCTGAGGCATCAGCAGTTCACAATACTGTCTGACAGAGTGCACGCAGAGTGCAGTGGGATGATAATACTAGTTAATGTAGTTTCCAGAATTAAAAGCCAGCGACCCAGCGAGTGACAATCTGGATCTGCAGCTTTTGGCATTTTAAAAACAAGAACAGTTTCCTTCTCTTTTAAATGAGGGCATGTGCACGTTACGTTCATCCATATAACTCAGGTTGTCATGCATGCTAATATCAAAGATATGTTTATAGCATGATTGTTTTTTTTTTGTTCACATAAACAGTGCACCTGCTTTGCTGTGCGGAGGAAAATCTCTGTCAAATAGAGTCAGACCATTTCGCTGGTCTATTCTGGATCTTCAACCTGATTAAAGTGCATGCGTGTTCATGCGTATAATTATGTTACCTATCACCAGCGCGAGGGCTCCGAGCACCACGACCAGCAAAGTGACCACTGGAGCTATCAGCAGCTTAGTGGCTGCAGAGAAAAACAGGGAGAGAAAGAGAGGGGCAGAGCAATAATTAAATATAATGAATAAAAGTCAGATGGAATAGAAATTGCATAATTGAAAATAATGCATAGTGCTATATTTTCTTGGAATTTGAATGCAACCCTGCAGAAAATGTAAGATGTTTGGCCACTTGTGCATCAATTTGCCTGTGGAGGTTACTGAATGCTAAGCACATATGAAGGGAAATCAGCAATTCCATCTACAATAAAATGGGAAATCTGTGCGGCTAACAGTCCATGGCATGAAGACAGCGACGAGAGCTGTAATGTGTAACTGGTTCTTGTTAAGGGACAAATTAGCTCCCAGTTAAAAAGGCACCCCGCTGATTTGACTAGCTGTAGCTGTCATGGAGAGCAGAGTCAAACAAATCCAGGAGTTCAATTTTCTGGAGGTTTGCTGGTGCATGCATTTGATAAGTGTGAATGGATAATTAAGAAAAACATAATCTGATACATGAGGCTTTCACACTTCATTACAAAGCTCTCCTTTGTGGCCTGTGCAAGTACAGAGTTAGACAAGGAAATGTTCATTGCTGTTGCAATCAAGAGGTAAAGTCATGACTGTCATAGATAAGACAGCGGTTTGCTCTCAACAGTAGCCTCAAAAGGCCATTAGGCAACGCAGCAACAACACTCCAAGGCTTTTATCCAGTGCATGACGACAAAGAAAAAATTATAACGCTGCTATTTCTATCACTGCTGCTCTCTCTAATCTACAATTATAATCCACAGCTGAATGCAACATGGTAAGGCTGTTTTATTTAGGTCACAGGAAAACACTTACTAAAGCAGACTTACAGAAAAATAAAGCAGGCTGAGGGAATGTGGGTACACCAGAAAGGTAAACTGTTTATTACCAACAATCTCATACAGCAAAATAACTCAAGAGATCCACCGAATATGGCCTAAAACCATTAGACGCGTAGCTGCCATACTGGCTGATTTCAAAGTGTGAATAGGCAGCTGTAATGTAATAGCATCTCTTTGAGGCTGTATTGAGACAAAGCGGCGCTATAAGCTAAATATGAACGCTAACATGCTCACAATGACAATGTTAAAATGGTGATGTGCAGCAGGTAAAATGTTTACAATGTTCACCATTTTAGTTTTGCATAACATTCGCTAATTAGTAATAAACACACAAGAGCAGTTGATGGGAAGGTCATGAGTTCTGCAGGAATACTGTTCTTTTCGGACATGTTAGGTTAATGTTATAATTTGTGTTTTTTCTTCTATTAGCATTTACGGTATATTTTTTCTTGACATGTTTGAAATAAAGCCTTTATTTACTCGTTCAAATTAAACGTTTGACCTGACAGTGTCGCTAGAGCGAAAAAGTCAGAGGATCACCAATGTCAGTAGGATTCACACACTGGGCAACATGAGTGTCTGTGAAAAGTGTCACAGCAACCCCTTCAACAGTTGTTGAGATATTTCAGTCTGGACCAACATTGCCATCCCTAGATCCACGGCGCTAGCATGGCTACAAATTTAGCACTGAACAGGGTACAGATTCAGGACTCTCTTTCCGGACACACAAACACAGCAACTTACCACAGACAGACCCTCTGATTAGCCGTCTCAGATGAGGTTTATTAGGTAGATAGCGATACTTGCATCCAAACACGCTTAGGTTAGATGTGTGGTCCCCAAAAAACCTGACAACATGAAGTTTTAGATGAAATCAGATCATAACGTAGAAAGAGGTGGAAAGGCAGTCAGAGAAAACAAAGTAAGGTAATTTATTCTAACCTTAGGTGTCGGTAGCGCTCTCCACAGCGGTAACAGAAGTTAGTATTACACTGCGTACATGTCATGTGGTCACACCCCTCTGTACGTTGAATATGAATCTACAGACAGATGGAAGTAAAAACAACAGGCAAAAGCAAGATGGGTTAAAAAAGAAGAGTTGTCTGTTTTCAGATACAAAACATTACTATACATTATATAGATAAAGAACTACATGCAATATGACAAAAGTCAGAACTTTTCAGCTCTGTTTATTGTAAAATGGTAAAATCCCCTCATCTTAGCAGCATTAAAACCCAACACTAGCAGAGTTTACTCCTATTTTCAAGCTGAAAACTATAAGCATTTGATTCATCATCTGCTGCAGCGCACTGCGATATGCCTATACTTAATGGATCTTTGCTTTTTCGGCTGCTGTGGCAGCGAGCAGTCCTAAACTGGGCATTAAGTTTAGCTGCTCTCAGCCTCTTTTCCAGCTAAACACAGCATGACGCAAATTTGTGGGCTTCACAGTCAAAAAAGATCTTCTCTCACTGCTTCCAGAGCAGAAATTCAGAGAGCACCAGTGCGATGAACACAGATGGAAAGTGTTGCTGCTGTGAGCAAACGGTTCCCATATACCGGTAATTAGCTCAATCTATGTCTTGCTTTAGTCATCTTCTGACAGTCAAATTAGATATTGTGTAGACTAACTTGGTCGTAATGGGACTGTCAGGCACACTTTATGACTTTGAGTACACCAGATTTGTTTTGTGCAGTTCATTTGTTCAGTACATTCACCGTCTCTGCATCGCTGTTCTGTGGTTCCACATGCACTTTAAAATCTGTGTTTTCATCTAGTTCTCTGCAGCTCTCCATCCATCTTCTGTCCTCGCTCCCGTGCTTCTTAGCCTTCATTGATTTATTCATCTACAATAATTTCACCCTCCATCAGTCAACCCTCTTTCCACTTACACACATCCACCCTACATGTGTTCCTCTGCCGATGTTGTTCAACAGCAGAATGCAACATCGTAATATATTGAATCCTCTACCTTTCCCCAGTTCTTACCTTGCATCGTGGACATTTCTGGGCATTTCTTTGTCCGTGCTCTATGACACTAGCCCAGCTTCGAAGCAGCTTGTCTCCTCTCCTGTAGTCACGACATTTGACCCCATTGTGCCATGGTGCGTGGCATTTAAAGCACCACACAAACTGGCAGTTGCTACACTGGATCTACAATAGTGACAGGAGACAGTAGACACTTGGGTACACTACTTTTTAAAGCTGTATGTTGGATTTGATTATTTTCTCTGCATTCAAAGGCACATTCATCGGAGCTGAGCATCTTACCTTGTACTTGTGCTCAGTGCGGTTGGGGTTGTGTTCCTTCAGAGAGGTGAAGTGACTGCACTGGGGGCAGGGTTTGGTGCTCGAGTCCAGCTGACTCAGCTCCAAAAAGTAACGATATTTTGCCACGTCTTCACTGGCTAAATGGGAAATCACCACCCCTTCCTCCAGGTAGCCACTGCACTCTGGGATCGGACAGCTGATGTAAGATTTGGCTATGCGCACCTGGGAAGAAAAAAATGGTTGTCACACTGCAAGAAACCCCGATTTCAAATGGATTCAAGCAATTCAAACATATGACAACGAATACATGTTTAAGTATATCAAAGTAAATACTATAACATAACATAACATGTCTTTGAGTGCATCATGAAAAGAAAACTAAAGACCTACCTTTTTAACCTGGCTTTTAGTTGAATTGTATTTATCTTAGTTTATTCATTCATTTATCTAAGTACTTAACATTTTAGTCTGTTTAACTGATACATTGTTAAATTATTATTGTCCTATTCCCTTATTTCTATTGTTATTGTTCCCTTATTTTTAATATCTTATTTTTAGTATTTTATTTTTATAAATTTGAATGTTATTATGTATTAGCTTTATTTTACTTTTCTTTTAATACCTTACTCTGCCTCTAGCGTTTCCCCATTGCAAATTTGAGTTTTATGCTGGAACTAGCCATTCATGATAGCGTTTTCTCACCTCACGTTTTAAGTGTCTTTAAAGCCCCCCTCCAGTGTATTTTGACATTTCTATGATATTTCATATTTTTCTGAGTAATTTCCTTACAATGTTGATTACCCACATAGTTCGCCAAATATTTTTTGACAAACAGCTTAATTTTGTGTTCAAAGTTGCAAAAGTTGCTTAGTTGTTAAAACGGGGTGGTGACGTATGACCATAGTAAATTCCATAAGTCATACGTCATTCTCCAAGCTTGCGCAGGCGCACTGTCACGCATCACAAGTCAGAGCATCAAACCGATAAACATCGTTGTGAGCTAGCTGTGCAGTGCCTGACAGGACCATGACTGTGTGATTGATAACAGCTGATACGCACATTAGTTCCTATCATGGGTAAGTAATAGCTGCTCCTGCCACACAGTAAAGTGGACTAAACTTTACAGTGTAGTGATGTTAACGCAGCATATCGTTAGGGAACACTCCAGCCGGTCAGTTTTTGGTTGTCAAGGTAATGTTCCGTCTGACTATTAACCACACCCCCATTCTCTGTTTGAGAAAGAACGTTCACCAAAAACGGCAGTTAAAACTGGCGGGAGGGGGGCTTTAACTCTGTGTGTGTGGAGGGGGTGGGGTGGCATTATTGTCATTGTCTTTGTTTTACAGTGTTGTGTTAAACAGCTGTTGAAAAGTGCTATACAAATAAAGACTGACTGAGTGATTGATTGATGATCATGGAATACAAACAGAGTGTAACGGCAAGCATTGACTACTAATGCAACAATTTGTGTGTACTTTCGGTCAGTCTGTGGTGGGTTTTTGTTATTGTGAGGGACTATCAGAGCCTAATCTAAATGTGGAATATATTCACACCGCTAACAGGAAATGGTTAATAATTTACCAAATAGAGGGAGTAAAAGGTAGATGAATGGAAGTTAATACTCTATTTATTAAAAGGACAAACACCAACACACACTAGTTAGTTCAGACCAAGAGCTCATTAATCAGTTATACTTAGTGGACCTTATCCACACACGATTCATTACCTTCAGGGCCTGGCATTTTATTGCGATAAGTGATATAAGTGATGCTCTCACTTTATGGTCCACATTTTCATAATCTCACTACACTCATAACATAAGAACACACATTTCCATTACTAATTACTTTACTAACAAAAGGAGCCAAAGAAAAACATGTGTGCTTGTTCAAATCTCTTCTAATCTGACCTACAATACAGTAAGTGTGAAAGGGAAGCTTCCAGAGACACTTCCACAGTTAAGTTCACCTCTTATTCTCATTTCTTTTTCACAATCTAGCGTAACTCTCTCTTTTGTCTTAATTTCCTCTCAGGGCATTACTTCTTCTTTAGTTGCTTCTTTCTTTGTTTTCCTCATTTCATATTTTCTGTCTCATTCTCTCTCCCCACACAATTTTGGGCCATCAAAGCCAGAGCGACCTGTCGTACTGACACATGATATGGCATTTTGTCAGAGTGTGTGTGTGTGTTGGTCAGAGTGTGTGAAATGACAGGAAACAGAAAGTAAAGAACAATAGCATCAGCCTCTGATGGTGTTACACCCAACATCCCCCAAATCACGTACACACACACAAACGCAGACTAAAAGCTTTTGCTTGATTATGAAAATGTGTCCTCTGCAGGCATGAGAGATGATGTGTTGGTACTGTTGTCACAACACTAACGCTGCGATGACCCCTGCCAGACTAGTTGAACAAGTTAGGACCTCTGCCACTCTGTCATAGACATGCGTCACTGTGTGTGATTTGTTTAAAATGTATGTACCTCGTTTTCCATTTTCGCTGTCATAAGAGAAAATATAAGCCAACATTAAGCTATCTGCATGATTAAAACAGTAAAACAGTTTAGCTTACAATGAGCATATGATGGCTCCAGAACAATAGTGCCTGTAACCTCAATCATGGCTAAAGCCAGGTCTACTTAGTGTCAGTATGTAGTGACAATCTAGTTTGCTATTTCTAAGGTTTTTGCACATTGTGGCGCAACTATGAGTATTTGTATACCCAGGATGTATGTCAGTTGAACTCCGTTATGATGTGATTAACAAACATATACAGATGTTTGTGATAGGACAGGGACAACAATAAACAGCCAAACAGGATTACAACTCAGTGTGATACAGGTTTTTACTACATAACCAATAAATGGCCCATTAACCACAGTTAGTTTTAACACCTGAACACCACTCGCTGCCATTGCAAGTGCTTGAAAACTAATTAGCATATAAGTAGAGAAGTTAAAATAATAAAATAAATGTAATGGCTAAATAGCTAAAACAGTTAGCCAAACGTAATGGATAAGCAGTTGAACTCTTAGTTTAAAGTATGGGTAAACAGTTGATTTAGTTAGCTACAAGTAATTAAAAAATGATTGAAACAGTTAGCTAAAAGTAATGGATACGCAGTTGAAATAACTTTACTTAGCTTAAAGTATGGGTAAACAACTGATATAGTTAGCTATAATTTATGGAAAAACTGCTGAAATACTTTGCTTAGAGAAATGGATAAGCAGTTAAAGTCGTTAGCTACAGGTAGGATAAACAGTTGAAATAGTTAACTTAAAGTGATGAAAAAACAGCTAATAGTAATGGCTAAACAGTATAAATAGCTAAATAAAGCTAATGGATAAATTGTTGAGACCTCTAGCCTCTGTCACTCCAAGTGTTAGTAGTATGGATGCAAACCTGACCAAAGCCTAAACATAAACAATTCAGTTGTATGACAAATATGTTGTAACCTTTTAAAAACAAAATGTAACAAGATCCAGTTTATAAGACAATATTTGGGACATGACGGGTGGTGCTGACGAGGGTGTACTTGAGATTAATGGGCTTGTGGGGGCTGGTATGGACAAAAGATGATTGGGTTAAGAGAAGTGAATCTAAACACATCTGATATGTTATGGCGGAATAAATTCTATACTCAAATCATTTCAAACAAGCAAAACTGACAGCTCCTATATCCCTATTCATAATTCTAATTATAAGTATTCTAATTATAGTTCAACAATATTGACTTGACCTGACTTGAGGAGGCTGCTAAAAAAAAACAAGTAAGTTGCTGGTTTAATCCCTGGCACCACAACATGGTTGGGCACCAAACCAGCATAATCCAGTCTCCTGTTGAATCAATCTACCCAGCCTACCATCCCTGCCCAAGTTCCCACAGGTTCTAAATCCTGTCCCAGGGTCCTGTCTGTGGCCATGTACTCTGACCTCTCTGACGTAACGCTTACTGTACCTACTGAGGTTTAACACCAAGTATGAGCACAAACAAAAAAAGTTTGCATTACATTAACGGGAAAAGAAATTCCTCCTACACAGGACAGTTTACATGACCCTTATCTCATTCTCAGTGTGCTTATCCAACAGTCTGCTTGTCTCTGTATTTGCATGCTTATTCATGACTTGTTATCAAAGCAAGATAATTGCAGATAAAAATGAGCCTGGGTGACTGATAAAAACTGTTTCATCGTAACAGACTAAAGCAGATTATAGTGACAGTAGCAAGGACCTAAAACTGTAACTTGTCCCCAACTTGTGAAATATGCATAAATGGGGCAACATCCAAGTTTATTAAAACTGAGATTACGATCCGAAGGTTGCTGATTAGTACCAAGGTACTTAAAGAGAAGAAAAATCCTTCCTAAACCTCTTTATCTCTTTTAAGAAGCAGGGACTGACAAACTGCCTTTCATTGCTGAGTCCCCTTTTCCACAAAAGATACGCTGAACTAAAGGAACCACACATTTCATCTAACTATTATTATTTTCCTTGACTTATAATCTCAATTGTTACCATAATCAATGAACAGGAGCTCTCACTTAACTCTTTATTTTGCATCAACTTTAAAAAAAACACGCTGGGGGAAACCTGCCAGTAAATTAGACCAGAAAACATTGTAGCCACAAGATAAATTAGGCATATTTTCTGGCATGAACAAAAATGCACTTTGTGCTGCGAAGGACACAATGTAGAAGAAGTTGAGCCAAGTTGCAGGACACTTGGTGCTTTGTTGGGATTGTGACTGGACTAATAATGCACAACAGAGGACAAGTAGTGTACATGAGGGTGAAATTTTCCTTAAATAGGTGAGCAGGAGAGGAGGACATTCTGCTAAAGAAACCCAACAGCGCACAATGTAAGCTATTGTGAAAACCATTCCTGCCCCCAATTTTAGCGTAGTATGTGTCAGTGACCCAGATCCACAGAAAAACAGCTGTTATCATAAGATGAGGAGAACTGCAGATGTTGCTCTGTTACATTTTAGTAATAACTTCATGAAACCTTGTCCTTATTAGACCCTTGATCAAAACACTTGCTGGGTAGATTGCTCAATGCCAGCTTCTGGTGAGGGCCCTAGGTATTTTTTTTACCGCTTCCCAGAATTTCTAGCCATGCCCCTGCCTTGTTGTACAGATGCCAAAAAATAACAAATATGAGGATTGTTTGTGTGTTGTTGCTCAGGGACAGCTGCTGACCTACCTAGCAAAGCCTGGTTCTGAGGCAGGCTCGAACTCAACCCTATGACACCCAGCTGCACTATACACCCCACCCAGTCTTGTCTTCTTTTTTTTTGCTCACCCTCCCTCCTACCAACCTGGGAGCTGACGTAGAGTTTCAGACACTCATCACACACGGCCTTCCTGCAGCAGGGCAGGGGTGCGATGGATTTTCCTTCCAGGCACACCCGGCAACTCTGCATCGTAGTCTCTGCATCGGCCTGCTCCGTGGACAGTCGGTGGACCATATCCCCGAAAGGATCCACCAGATCCTCCAATGTGTACAGTGCCGGTTCGGGACTCGAATCCGCGTCCTGTGCCGTCTCCAAGCGCATTTCTGTTGCGTCAGACGTGCCCGTTTCATCGTCTGTGATTTCAACGTCTTTTCGATGACCGTCGTTAGCAATGCAATACACAGTGCAATAGACGTGCTCTTTAAAAGACTCTTCTAACTGAGGTGTGTTGCTGTCACTGTCATATGTATGACGGCACTGACCTGTAACGGTTACAAACTCAACTCCTTGTACATCCGAAGTCGTCAAGTCGCTCAGGGTTGACTCGTTTCCAGTCCCCGCCTCGCCCGGTTGACGCTCCGTTTTGTTACACTCACCTCCATAACCGTTTGTAACGTCGTTATTAACGTCTCGTTCGTGGCTGTCGCCGCTCTGCATCCGAGTGTTTGTGTTTAAACGGAGAGAGGGAGATTTCGAAACCCCGAAATTCCTTTTCAAAATCTCGACAGCGCTCGGCCTCCGCCTCTCTCCTCCTCCACCCTCACCTCCGCCGTTGCAGTTGTTGTTGTTGTTGCCCTTCGCATCCTTCTCGTCCTCGCTGCCCCTCTCCTCCGATTCCCTCTCGCCTCCGTCCAGGGATAACCCCGAGTTTGACCTGGTGACACGGCGGTTCAAATCTCTGACCGACCGCTCAACTTTGCTGTCCGTGAAAGAAGTTTCTGTCGGCAGGTTGCGGGACAATTTCACCCTCCCTTCTTCGAAACTGCCGATAAAACTCGGCATTGTACAGTCGTCAGCTATCGGTCCATCATCTTCCATCCCCGATGTGGCTCTCCCCATTTAGCGAGCGTCTTTCTCCCGCACGGACCTCCGCCTGTTCCCTCTTATCCAACTCCTGCTACCAAAACAAAGCAGAGCTGGCAGCTCGGGGCTTCCGGGTCTCGTCGTCAGCATGTAGGAGAGCAGGGATAGGCCGATGGGAAGCCTGGTGGTGGAGCGCAGCCGTGGCAGACTGGCAGGAGCAAATGTCATATTGGATGCAAAGCTGCAGCTGCTCTATGCATAACAAATAAGACCTGAACACCTACATTGGTGGCCAGAGCTGCTTTCTGCACCTGGTCCCCAGAACTTCAGAGCCCACACATGCTATGTCAAAATCTAATTTCAATACCTTAATGGTTTAGGGTTAGGGAGTTTTGTGTAAATATGATGCAGATCCCATTGTTGTGTCTAACTGCTATTTCCAAAGCAGAGCATGTTGAACACATACACCCAAGTTTATAAAAACCCTCACTTGTCACTAAGGGTAAAGAGTGCTGGGGATGCTCGACTATTGCTGCTGTTGCCCTTCTTGCTAAAATGCCTTTTTCACCACAGACATTTTCACATGTCATAGCAGGGAAAGCACAGGTGTGAAACTAATTTGTTTATGGTGGCTCAGTTCCATCAAGTGTCCCAGTGAGCCACGGTAGTAAGCCAGCATGCACAATGCAGTCGCTTTTAGTATTCATAACTACACCTGTGCCTTTTTCCTGCTATGACACGCCAACATGTCTGCGTCACACCTCAAACCATCCTTGTGAAGTTTATACTGTATATGGTGGTATTATATGTCAGACATTTGCCAGTTTATCCATGTGTGCACATCTGCTCTGCGCTGGACTTGCTCGCTGAGCAATACACTCTCAGTTTAAGCAGTTTTCATCCTCAAGAAAAAATGTAACTGAAGAAATCACATTATCATTCTCACTACTGCATCATTACTAGTGGTAGTAGTGATGTAGTAACAGCAGGCTAGTTCCAGGCTACATATAGTTTTTTCAAAGGTTGTAGACCCATTACTTTACATTGCATCACACTCACAATTCTCATCTTTATAAAACCCCCCCTTTTAACCAGAATTCATTTCATTTTGACACTTGAACACATAAGACTGAAAGTAATTTAGGCAGACACATTTTTACTTCAGCGCTGTTGGCACAACTTTCAAATAAGCCTAACTGGGGCGCCTGTAAAACGGTTTGTTAGCTCCGTTACAATTTCTCATTAATGCCATAGGGCGCGAGCCACACTGTAATTAGTTTGCTTGTCCTGGCTGTGGCCAATTGGCTTTAGTGGAGAATGCCAACAATGTTAAAAAGTCGTTACAAGCGCGTAAAGCCAGAAAACCCATCAGACTTTTTCTGGAGTGTGCTGCTCCACGTCAAATACAAATAAATATTTAAAGTATTTACAACCTTACAATCATGAGCATTTACTTCATCTTAAACTCCTAATTCCTAATGCATCTACATAAAGAGGGCTTTTCTTTCTCCATTAAAAGGTGTTCCATCTTGGGTGGGCAGATGTTTAGCTTTAGCACCCTTATTCTCAGGAATTTAACAAATGAATTTACCTCCAAGTGCTACTCTTCTCCTCTTACTGATTACTGGTACATTTCCCCAGCAAAGGAACAATAGTGTTTCCTGACAATGACTGTGTGTGTGTGTATGTGTGTGTGTGTTCAGCTGTGTTTCAGGATCCTGTTTCAACAGCTTTAACTTTATTTCTGTCATTTTAGAAAGTGGATTTTCTTGAAATACTTACACACTTAAATAACTCAAAACTGTTCACATACATAATGTAGCAAATGTAAATCATTTGAAGTAATACAAAGTAGAGAAAAATGAGGGAAGGGTGTCAGAGAACAGAGGACTCAGTATAAACTTTCCTTCTCCACTGTCTACTTTATTCCCAACAGTCTAGTTTATGTACAGCCAGTCACCTGTGGGAAAACCATCACAAAAAGAGAAGGAGTTAAACCAACATAGATGGTTCTAGTCAGTGGTGAACATTCACAAATCAACCCAGAGCCACAGAGACGGTTTGGATATTACTGTTTTCACTGGCAGTTAGCGGCAGGTTCCTGCATTGACGTACGGACATTGTGAAAAGTTGCTTAATGTATTATGATAATGTGTTATTGCACTTTCTAAATTCTCCTGTAACATAACTGTCTGCTTCTGCAGCAGAAAAAATGTTTCAGAGATGATTTGTAGGAACATTAGACATTTTTGTTCATTTTCTAAGATAAGCAGTTGTCTATTATTTACATAAGGAAGAAGAGCTGGACTGTGGAGTACCTCAGGGTTCTGTCCTGGATCCTACACTTTTCTCTTGTGTAATGTTTCTATGGGATCATGTGTTGTAATTTTAAGCATTTTACGTTGTTCTCGTTGCAGCTGTTTCCTCTGTTGTTTTTTTAATTGGGTTAAAGTGGATGTGGCTCAGATGGCAAGAGGTGATGGCACGTATGGACCAATCAGGATTTAGCAATGTTAATCCTTATTGTACCAGGCCTCTCGGTCAAATCTGATCAAGTCATATCCACACAGCATATAGTCATAAATATTTAAGATTATAGAGAAATACTTAAGATTTTAAGTTTGCGGGGGCTTTAAATTGACCACACTTCAAAAAATTCAAAACATTTGTCAAAACAGGTTAAATAAAGCTGAAGATGCTGCATTTTGCTCATCAAATGCAAAATTGAATTTAAAATATTGTGAAAATGAAGCCAAACATGTATTTCCCTTATTTTACCTGTATACTCCTGTCACAACTGTAAAGCTTCAGAATAGACTAGCTATATTTTAGCAGAGACTGAGGGAGAATGGCTTGACTGAATGTTTATTGACACCATTCAACAAAACAGTAACTTGACTCCAGCTTCTTCTGCAAATGTTTAACTCTTTATGTACAGATGTGTGTTCTTAGATCTAAAGACAACATCTCTATTGACTGTTCAAAGTCTGAATGTGATCAAGCAAGGTGAAGAAAAAGATAAATCATGGATTGCGTAGATTCTGTCTTTATTATTACTTTAAAGTATATTATTACTGTTGTTATTGCTGTTCATTAACAATCTTTGATTCAGTTCCTCAATTTCCTTCAGTTTAATTTGTGTTGACGTCGTGGCTTTACAGGATCTGGGTTAAGTGTCAGTTCACCATGACGCAGAAAAGTACAATGTACAGCAGTACAAAGTCTAACACACACACAAACACGCAGTTTACACACACACACACACACACACACACACACACATACACACACACACACATTTGGGTCACATTATATATCTGAAATCCTTGAACCTGTGAATAATTGCTTTAGTCCTTGTTATATCTGCTAGATTGGTGTTCAGGTTGATGTTGGTTCCACAAAACCAGGTAATATTGAATCGATCGACTCCATTACAGACGGATAAATGAACAAATTCACTTTCAGTTCAAATACTGTCATTTGTTAATGACCAACTATCTTTTTCAATTAAGCTTGTAAATAATAGATATGTGACCCTTTTCACCGCATTAGTTCCCCATTTGAATTCTGCAAAAACACACTTCGTGTGCAGTCATTGTTATTTATTAAAAAGCTATGTGTGGTGTTGGCTGATAATTCAAATATAAATTCATTTTGTAAAGTTAATTATGCGCTGAAGTGAAAGTGAATTTCTGGCCCTGACAGAATGGTTAATGAAAGAATTACAGACTATAGTGCAACTAATTCTCTTGCCCCCCCCATTTTCCTCTTACGCTCTCATATCACATACGCTGTACAATTAGAAGAAATAAAACATAGTAGTCCCACTTGTACACAACATTATACATTAGTAGTCAACTAGAAAAAACAGTAAACACGGCCACATGTGATTAAAAAACGTCTAGAAGTTCAAAGTTACATTTCATTGTTTTACATTACCTATTTTTCTCCTTTTCTCGGCAGACATTTCAGACTGTGTTATTTATAGAAAAAAATCACAAAGTTCACATTTAGGACTCTTTGATGAGAGTTGAGGAGCATTCAACAAGCCAAACAGTTCCCATTTTAGTAGCTTAGTCACACGCAGCATGAGATTAAATATTCAACAGTTTGGAAACACCTCATGCAAACACACGAATGTTGTTTCTGTCCTTCAGAGTGGGCGTCAGTGGAGCCTCACGGGGCAGCAACTCTGAACGTAATCCACACAGATTCATTACAAAACATGAACTGCTGAAGATAACTGGCAGATGGGGGTGGAAGGTGGACTTTGAGATTGGTTTATAGAGGGAAATAGCCTGTTAGTCCATCCTTTATATCAAGAGTAGCCGGTGTTTCGGCTCAGAAATGTTCCTTGGTTGACGGAGAAGGCCTCAAACTTTTGGTCCAGTTATTGCAACACAAATGCAACATGTTCAGTCACGTTTTCAGAAGGAATCAGTTGATTTTTTCTGAGTAGAATAAAAGAGAAAAGCTGCTGGCTGCCTGGAATGCAAATGTGAATTTTTTGATTTGTAACATCCTTGTTATCTTTCTTACATATGAACCCAAGAAAAGTGATCCTGAGACCTGTTATTTTTTGGTCCCAGTCTGTGGCTTTTAAGAAACCAGGCTCTACAGATGTCCACATGGTGGTACAGCAGTTGGCACTTTCAACATTTAAATTTGAGTAGTGAGGTGAAGAGGGGGAGCTGCTAGGTCTCCGGCATCTCTCTGGTATCATGTTTATCCTCGTTAGCCTGCAGGCGAGTGCACTATCATTGAAGATTCAGCCTCTGTCGTCTCATTTATCCTTCTTTCGTCTCAGTCTTTGTCATCCACCAGTAAAAAATGTTTCGCTGTTCTCACATGATGATGACAGCCATTTTTCAGCTTTGTGTCACTTATTTTATGGTACAGAAAAATGCCAAACCATCACAAGATTCAGGCAACTCTGACTGTGATTGTCATTTCTGTAAAGGGTATGCCTTTTCCATTATGTAAGCATTGCCTGCGGACAATTTATGTTATTACGAAGAGGTGAATGGTGAAGATTAGACTGATTGGGCACTTCCACTTTCCACTTCCAGCTTGTTTTTTACTAATTCAGAAAAAAGGGAAAAAGTTGCCTGCTGACAGAGATGGGTGAGTGACAACGGAAGCTTGGCACTGAGAGTCTGGTGTCTACGAAAGGACTGAGCTGGAAGGGAAACTGTTGACTGAGCTCAATCCCTCTTCTGTGGTTGTTTTTTTTATCATGTTCTGTCTCTATCTACCCCTACCAGCCTGTCTTGGATGGAAGACAAAATATTTAGACAGCAAGAGACCAAAAGACACATTTGGAGCAAGTGTCCTGTCTGTATTAATATGGCAGAAAAGACCTCATGGCCTTTAGGAGGCTGCAGCTGAAAAGTCTCCTGTCTGTCTTCCAGTCTTCCTGTCTGTCAGGTGTTCAGCCTTTCTGGCAGACTGAATTTCTATTGTAAACATTAAGATTCACATTAGTAGTAAAAAAGTTAAATGCTGTGTGTGTGTGTGTGTGTGTGTGCATGCATGTGTGAATTCACATTTGCCTTACCTAGTGCCTGTGTGTGTGTGTGTGTGTGTGTGTGTGTGTGTGTGTGTGAATGTGTGTGTTTCCTGTACACATGCACATATGAAATGAAAGCATGTAAATCTACACTTCACGCTGTTATTTAACATTCAACGTTTTTTGGATTAAGGAACAGGATAATAACATGTGGTGAGTCCACCCCACGTCTTTGCTGCAACAAGAACCCAAATGCAACAGAAAGAAATCTTGGAGAAAAAAAGATATCTGACATTCCTATATCGGCAGCCTTGTTAGTAGATGCTCGGTCAATTTGGAAGTCCTTGGTCTTTGGTCAGGCGAATCTGCACTTGAGTTGTTAGGTGCCACAACATTTGCTTTTACCTCAGAAGCTCGAAGAAACGCGTCAGAAAATCACCAATGAGTTGTAGCCTTTTTACATCCCATTGGTTTCTGTCACAAGGCAGATGCCCAACAGCACAAGAGGAAGCAAGTCATTGGCTCTATTGAGTCCCTCAGAAACAATAAAAATAAATAAATAAATTCAGTTGTTACCAGAGTCGTCTGTACCCAGTGTATCACACATGTCCTGCAGTTGCCGTGTTCAGCCACACGAGGCCGGTGTTTCATCAGGAAAAGACCTCTCTCTGTCAAAAAAAGCAAGTTGACCAAGTGGGGGATTTGTACGTTGAAACGCAGAATATCTTAATGTCTTCTGTATCCTGTCTGTGTCTTGGTTGTTGTTTACTAAAAGACAGTTGGAGTAGTAAATGCAGGATGTCAAGCAGTGGTGATCGGTAAGGCAGCGCTCCTGGAGTAGCACCTGGGTTTACTTTGACCTGTCAGGGAGGAGAGGAGAGGAGAGGAGAGGAGAGGAGAGGAGAGGAGAGGAGAGGAGAGGAGAGGAGAGGAGAGGAGAGGAGAGGA